>JABXWE010019723.1:0-40324 GCA_014611495.1 Limonius californicus | reverse complement strand
ATATATATTTTAAATTTGGTACACGTACTTATGATTATGTAGTAAAGTGGTAGCAGCATTTTCATAAACCAGGCTTAACTTTAAGAGGCACTTAACCTACCACTCAAATTTTATATTAGCTCTAACTTTGTTATTAGTGGAAAATTTTGCAGTTTTCTTTTATTTTCTGAAAGTGAATTAAAAAGTACATAAATAATTCCACTAATAACAAAGTTAGAGCTAATATAAAATTTGAGTGGTAGGTTAAGTGCCTCTTAAAGTTAAGCCTGGTTTATGAAAATGCTGCTGCCACTTTACTACATAATTGTAAGTACGTGTATTAAATTTGAAAGAAATATCTTTATATTTGTGGAAATTACAATAAAAAGAAGAAATAAAAAATTGAACTTTAAGGCCCTATAACTTCTTAAGGAAGGACTTTCGGCCTAAGGTATATTAGGTTTAATCGGTTTATTTTTAACCTAAAGAATCTATGGCTAAACGCTGGCCCATTGTTTCTGAGACACCCTGTATAGTAGATGAACAAACCGCAGAAATTAGCTAATGTAACGGGTATTGTCTGTGTAAAAAAGTCTTTGCTCTGATCAATATTTTTAGATAATTTGGCAGATAACTAATACAGTTTGAATTAAATTTGAATGTATTGCAATTTTTCTCTGAAATGCAGAAACAATACACATATTTTGGATGTATGTTTTCATTGAAAATAGTCCAATTTGTATTGTTGATGATCTGCTTCCATAGTTTCCTATCTTC
The DNA here is from genome assembly GCA_014611495.1 of Limonius californicus. Taxonomy (NCBI): domain Eukaryota; kingdom Metazoa; phylum Arthropoda; class Insecta; order Coleoptera; family Elateridae; genus Limonius; species Limonius californicus. The sequence continues at coordinate 39,568 of JABXWE010019723.1, read as the reverse complement.
TGTGTCTCTAGTGGTTGTTTGTAATGGTTTTCCCATGATTTTCTTTATCTGGTCTACCTATCTGGTGGCAGAGCGACCCTTTGGCCTTCTATTTTTCCTTGTATCATCAATTTTTCAATGTTGTCTCCTTGTCTTCTATTTATATGCCCATAGTATTGGAGAATTTGTCGCCGGCATATTTTTGAAGGTGGATGTTTTATCCCTATTTCTTGATGAGTTTGTCCTTCGTGCTGTCCAAGGGATGCGCAGTGGTCTTTTCTTTCCAGCACCAGAGCTCAAAGGAGTAAATTATTTTCCTGGCTGCTTCCTTTATCGTCCAGATTTCTACACCATACATGAATATTGAGAATATTAGTGTTTGTACTAGTTTTGTCTTGGTGTTTCGCGATATTTGTCTCTCCGCCCATATTATTTTTAGATTAGTCATCACTGTTCGTCCCATTTGTATGCGTCATCTAATTTCAGGTTCGCAGTTTCCCTGATTATTTATCAAGGTTCCTAAATATGTTAGGTTGTTGGTTCTTTCGATATCTGGTTTAGATGTTGTAACTGTTGTAGCTTGTTTCCTCTGTCTACTATCATCTTGTCCTTGTCCTGTTCAGGTTTATCTCTAATTCCAGCGTTCAGTTTTCTGCTGTTAATCATTGTAGTACACTTACAGCCCTGACAGTTTACGTAAAATGCGGATTTTATTGAAACACGTTTCATATAAAACCGTTTCGTTAAAATTAGTAGGGTTTTAAAGCTTTTGTGATTTTATTATTATTATGGTATTTATATATATATATATATATATTACCCTCTTGTTCGTTATTCTTTAATATCTATTTTTTCTTGCACCTCTTTTTTAAAAAGATGTATTTTTATTGCAGTTTCGTATATATTTTACCCCATTCGTTATAATAACAATCCAAGTTAAAAATCCGAGAAAAGTATTAGATTAGAAAGCAGTGGAAAAATCCAGTCGAAAAATAAACAGCAAAAATAAAGACCAAGATAAAATAATCACCTAAAACATTCAAGTATGCAACAAATAGTTAGATACTTAATTAATATAGTAATTGGGCCTCGCTGCTTCTCCTTTTTATAAAAAGAAGCCGGTTCCCAGGAAGTTTATTTGCAATTTTTTACTATTAAGGTTTCTCGTTCTACTTTCAGACGTAGAAGTTAGAAAAGATATTGGCAGTTAATTAATATTCAAACTCTTCAAAATCTACGTTCAATATTGCATATTCATTTGTGTCGGTAAGCTATTTTGTTTTCTTGATATTTTCAGGGTGAAACCCTGACCTTCTTGATGGTAAGATACGTAGATATTAATTTTTTATTTTATGTTGGCAGAACTTATTCCTTTCCTCGTTTTTCTTAAAACTTCCGGGACGGAAGTTATCTAAAATTATATGTTTCCGCGCACAATATCTAAATAAATGTATTTGTTATGTATTATTAACATTTATTTCTTTCTTCCTTTTTAACATTTTTGGCATTGCTACATATCCGCAAAATGAGTGGATATTTCATATTTAAAATTCAAAAAAAGATCTTTTATTAATTTAAGCACTAGTTTAAAGATCAGTATATGAAAAAAATGTTTTAACCTTGTTTTTGTATAGCAACTATTTAAACTATAATGCTAATTTCATTCTGTATACTTTTTCTGTGAAGTCATTTATTTATGTGAAAAATCATAACTTCCTCTACGAAGCAATTGTAAATAAATATATCCATACATAACTTATCGGGGATTATTTTATTGAAAATATACAGTAACGCATATTCAACTTTTTTGTATTTTTGACCCAGAAACGTTCAATCTAGAAATCACTTTACTACAATCTAGGGAGCTTTACACTTTGATTTTAAATATAGGTGTTTAAATTCATTCAAATAAAAATGCGGTTGACAAGGACGAAATTCCAATTGAGGGGTTTGTGGGAAGTTTGGAGGGTTTCTACGGAAATGAGAATGCCGTGGAGGCGAGCTCTAGATATATTCCTGTTGGAGTTTCATAAGACGGTCGCTGATTGGAGTTGCTTGAGTGTCGATGTGGACTTGGTTACTGGAATGTTATCGATGTAATGCGGAAAATGCAACGGAGAATTTGCCTTTCGCATGCTTCGATTTGATGGAGAAGATAGGGTTTGATAATAGCCTATAGAGGGGCTCAGCAGTCGATAATGGGGCGTACGGAAGTGTTGTACGTGTGTAGAAGGGTTTGGGAGTCGCAACCGAGGAAACGCTCTTGGATAATTGGCGAAGGTTGGAACGGTTGCACATTCTTTTTAGGATTTCTCGGATATCGAGGTTAAGAGCACATGTGTGTTGAAAAGTGATACCGGACTTAGTTGGAGAGTGGGATTCGTTGATTATGAATAGAAATGTCGGTAAGGGAGGGATCTAATCTAGGGTTTCTGGTGGAGTTTGGCGTAATAAGATGGCTAATGAGTTTTCGGCGTTGTGGTTTATTCTCCACCGGCTGGTCCAGCGGTGGATGCTGTTGAGGGCAATTTGGATCTCGCTAAAGATTGTTTCACACTTAGAGTGCAGTACGAGCGGTATAGGCAATGCTTTTTAGATAGCTCAAAAATGCACAGCGATGCCGCTACACACTTATTATACTGTATTTGGTAGTTTGGTGTAACGAACTCCAGAGGTCCTCAAACAGCATTAATATATTGAAAGCAAATACATTCGTATATATATATATAAATCCTGCTATCAATATTGCGTCCTTTCATAACCCAGTCTTATTGCGTCCACTAGAAATACTGCAGTTAGACAAATGATTATTCAAGTATATTACTCTCCACCAAATATCAGGTCGATCGCTCCTTTTAAAATTTGTCTACGTTGCTTTAAGTGTATATTTTTTTTTTCATATCGCATACCTTAGTGACTCCTTTCATTCTGCTAACATTATTGCGGCCACTGTATATTTTTTGTACAGTTTCCATACCATCTCACGCACATTACTGCATCCACCATGTTGCCTGATTTCCTGACCATTAATGTTCTAAAAATAGCTTTACTTACACTGCATACAGTAAACTAAACTACGTGTTCTCCATGGGCAGGCGTAACTTGGGCCGAAATATACCTGCGTAATCCTCTCATTAGTTCGCAAGCCTTAAGTATACCCGTAATTTGCGCAGAACGGTAAAGATTACCGATAAGCGTCGTTATCAACCTTGCTTAAATCCTACCTGTAAAATGCGCTGGATTGTTTGTTGTTAGCTTATAGATTATTGATCACCACATAATTAATATACTGATCATTTCAAATAAAACAAAGATTAAAAAAAATATCGGTATATTTGGCCCACTTCGTCTGGATTTAAAAATGGTATCCCAAGTCGCTTTCTTTATCTTTATATTGTACCACAAGTCCAAGTTCTTGAACTTTTCTAAACCAGGTCTGGGCCAAGTGAAATCTGCAGCCAATAATTTTTGTTTCCGACCAAACGGCTGTAACTGCATTATGAATTCCCTTCTCAAAATCGGATGCTATAATTTTTGGATTTAAATTGAATCCTAGTTCCAACGCTCACTTTTCTAAACTTAAACGAATCTATAACGAGCAATTGTACTCCGCGGTTACTTGCGATAGCTTCCATTTTTGGAACTAAGTTTTATTTTATAATAAACATTATGATTTGTTATCGGTTTTAACCCCCCTTTTACACAGTTTCTAAAATTTTAGAAATGTGGATTAGGCTATATCATTAAAGTTTGATAACGATGCTTATCGTAATCTTTACCGTTCTGCGCAAATTACGTTAAGAATTACCAAAATTGTAGAAGTCATCAGCGCAAATTACGTATCAGATTAAAGGGTCAGGTAAAATTCGCAAATTACAATCGCCCTTCTCCATACACATTTTTGATATATTCGATTATATGCATTTTGTGTTGCATTTTTACCTTGTCAGGCTCCTACTCTTAAGTGAATAACTCTGTATATTACAAATTACTAGTCAGAAGACAAAACAGAGAAGTTTTAATGCTTCATTTTATTATAATTAGAGCTAGGATAGTTAGGCAAATTGCCTTTATTAATAAATGGAAGGATTAAAGGCAGACCCAATTTTAAATCCGTTTTAGAATGCGTGCAATTCAAAAATGCGAATTTTATTTTGCCTTTTTTGTCTTTTTGTAGAATCTCCCTTTTTTGAGGAATTTCCTATTTTTCTTGCCTTTTTGTGCCTTTTATTGTATATTAAATATAAATTTTAGAAACCTAGTTATTAAATTCTTAATTTAAAAAAAATTTGTACTAGCAATTTTCCAAGAAAAATGCACATTTTAAATTTTTGAAATAGATTGTAGAAAGTATTATTTCCACAGCACTTAAGGATAGAGGCTTACTGGGTTTTACCCTTTATTGCTACCGGCTGAAAATTTCTCAGAAGGATTATTTTCTTGTGATTCATATTTATGAGGGGACCAGTAGGTGTTGTCAGTAGAAAGTTTTCTATTGAATCAGTACTATTGTTTGCCCTTTCAAAATAAAGAAAAGTGGAAAAAGACTAATAGAATCTAGAGAACTTTAAATTTAACCAACAGAGAATTGCGTTTACATTTGAAAAAGTGAATATCGCATCTTTGACGTTCAATCAAAAAACTGACTACGCCTTGTTGTAGAACATCCTTCGAAACATATTATGCATACCATAGTTAATCAATTCCTAATAATAAACTCACTAAGGAAAAAGTAGTATAGCCTGAATCACCCTGTATAATTATTATACAGTTTTTAATTCACATTGTGTTTGCTTATTTACAGTGTTAAACCGTATTAAAAACGAAAAAAAAAACATCTAAATAAGAAAATATTATTGTTTACTATCTATAATAGGAATATAATCGGTTGATGATAACATAACTAGTTCGTATTTTTAACAAAATCAGGAACAACGCATACCTCTTTCCCACTTTTTTACTACAAATGTGATGTTGATATATTAATAAGATCGCAACTGGCATCAATGAATAATACTTTGAAAGCGTAGGATAGTTTAAAATTGCAAATCTCACTTTATAATTTTTTTGTATTAGGCGGCTGTGGGCTAGAGGTTAGCGCGTTAGACTTCTATGCGGAAGGTTTTAGGTTCAATTCCCAGTACCGGAACATCGGATTTTTAACGGCCGTTCTCTCTCGCAAGGCAATGGCAAACCAGTGAGGTATTCCGCCTAGTAAATCTTCTTTGGAGTAGAAGTGTTTACACTTCCCATGGTTCGGAGCCCACGTTACGCGGTAGGTCCTCTATATCTGTGCCACTTTAAACGCGCAACGCAGGCATAGGAGAGAAGACCGTTACCTCCCGTAAGAGATAAAGCACTCAGAAAAGAAGAACAGTAGGAATGGAAGAAAAGTCCGTTTCTTTCCTTTTTTTTTAATTACCGGTTCAATTTTATAGTAGTCGTCGAAGTTGAAGGTTCGGCAATAAAGTTTGTCATATTCTCATAAGTTGGTTCATCTTCTACGTCACTTTCGCTATTACTTTGTTGATGCGTTTGTAAATCTTCTTCCATATTTACATTAATTTGCGTAAATTTTATATCAATTGCGGGTTCCGCAATTTCCGATTACAGAACCAGTTATATTTTTTCTTTTTCCAAAAACCCTTATTCTCTCACTCTCTATTTCATCTGCATAAAAAAATGTAAAGAAGTTATTTACCTAATCGAGACATTTTTGTAGTTGATAAGGATAACGTAGTCAACATCTAAACTATAACTTTCAGGAAATTAACTAAATCTTACAAGCGTAATATTTTATGGGAATCTCCGTTATTAACAAGGATAGAAGAAAATGGTTTGGGCACTATTTAGTGAAATTTTTGAGAGGAATTCATTGGTGCCAATAGATACCGACTAACTATTTTAATTTAAAGGATACAGTTGTAAAATGAAAATTTCAGCATTTCGTTCCAACGTTGTAGCACAGTAATTCCAAAAATTAGAAAAGTACTTTTTCATTATTTTTTTACATTGAATAACGGAATCTAATCAAATCTACTCTAGTATCTTTGAAAACCCTCCGTTAGCCGAATAGATTTCGGAATACACCAGTTGATGGGTGACACCAAATTATACGAGTTTTAAAAATAGTTTGATAAAATTTTTAATATTCGCTTCAATACGAGGGTTGTCTTTTATATTTCGGGATTGGGCAACCCTAGTGCTGCCATCTGGCAACTGACGTCTCTATCGTAAAGTTTGACATTTTTTACGGTATACGTACTCAGAACTTTTTGACGTACGAGCGCTGTTTGTGTTGTTTACAGTAACTTGAAAAATTCATATCGGCCAAAAAATGGAATTAAATCATGATCATTCTCGTGCGATTATTTTTTACAATTTTCAACGTGGATTAACTCAACAACAGTGCAGCGATGAACTTAATTCGCTTTTTGGCAATGAAGCACCATCAAGGACCAGTGTTTATCGATGGTTTACTGAATTCAATCGTGGGCGTAGTTCGTTCAACGACGAATTTCGTAAAGGTCGTCCAAAATCGGTTGTAGTTCCGAAAAACATTGATGCGGTACGTGAACTGATACTGCAAGATCGTCATGTGACTTATCGTGAGATTGAGGTATCCTTGGACATTAGTGGGACCAGTATACATTGTTCGCATTAAATCCCACATAATTTGACAATCGCTCAAAAACAAACTCGTGTCAATTGGTCGCAAGAAATGTTCAAAAAATTCGATTGCAGTGCTTCAAAACATGTGTATGACATCGTGACAGGTGACGAATCGTGGATCTACCCGTATGAGCCTGAAAGTAAACAGCAGTCGACTGTATGGGTTTTCTAAGGCGAGCCAAACCCAACAAAAGTTGTTCCTGCTCGAAGCACTTCGAAACAAATGGTCGCCTGTTTCTTCGGTAAAACTGGACATGTCTCAACGGTACCATTGGTGCAACGTAGAACGATTAATACTGAATGGTACACAACCATTTGTTTGCCCTAAGTCTTCGGAGAAATAAGGAAAACAAACCGCCGAAGACGGAACATTCTCCACCACGACAATGCGAGCTCTCACACATCGGCTCGAACAAGTGACTTTTTGAGCACTTAAAACGTCGATTTGATGAGTCATCCGCCGTATAGTCATGATTTGGCACCCAATGACTTCATTTTATTGCCCAACATCAAAAATAAGTTGCGAGGTCAACGTTTTTCGACAGCTGAAGAAGCGGTTGATGCGTTCAAAATACATGTTTTATAGATACCTCAATCGGAGTGGTAAACGTGCTTCGAAAATTGGTTCACGCGCATGCAAAAGTGTATTGATCTTCATGGATAATATTTTGAAAAACAATAAAGCCATTTTCGATGATAAATATTTGTTTTTGTTCTCTAATCCCGAAATATAAAAGGCAACCCTCGTATATTGATAATATATTTATACGCAATTACTTATGTATATAGTAAAAAAATTGTACAAATATTATTTATTTCAAATTAAACAGGTGTTCTAATTTTTGTTACGTTTATTTATAAGAGATACCGAACAAAACGATAAAATAAATATTTTTGTGTAGTACATATATTAAACTATTAATGTGATGCACTGAAACAATAAAAAATAAATTGTGCACATTATGGAGGGTGACACAGTTCAACCTATTACAATTACAATACTGCTCTAACGAATGTTTCTGTTAGAAATTTAGTCGAATTAATACACTGCCGATATAAGTATCTACCTGCAGATTCACAACAGCCTCTTTGAAATATTTAATTAATGATTTATAACTAGGTTGCAGTATAAGAAATAAAATTTATTCACTTTTACAAACTTCAATCAAACACTACATACGACTGTTGAAATTGTTAAAGACAAAATTTAGTACGCGTATTTTGGCTAAGAATAAATTATAATAATAATAAATTATAGGCAGATAGGGGGATCTTCGACTGCTAAAACACGAATGCTGAGACAAATTGTAATAACTTATGTTTTAATTTATAAGAATGTGTAATGTTTTCTAAGTTTCCGTAAAATACTGAGGCATTTAGTATGACATATCTTCGGCAGAAAATGATTCAAAAATTTTAAATTGTCTAGTTTTTTAATTTGTCTTTTACTGTACTAAAGGCACGAAGAAGACATTAAATAATACCTAAAGCAAAACAAACACAATTACTTATACCTATTATTTTATAGGCGTGTAACATTCTATAATCTCTTGAATTAATGAGCGACATGATTAACACATAACACACGAATATCATTTACTTCGAGATTTAATTTAGTCAAAGATAAGGACAAACAAAACCACCGACTCCGCATGTAACATTGTGTTGCAGTGCAATACAGTGTTGCCAGTTCGTGGACGCAGTAAGTATAAAATCTACATTCTATATACGGAAAAGTGTATATATTTAGCGCCCTCCCAGCGACTAATGCATTGAACTATAATACCCTTCCCTTATACATCTGGCTAACAATATTGCGTCCATCAATTTTATGAATTTGCCGCTATATTTTATATGTTAGAGCAATGCAGGTTTGTCAGGTTGGAGAAAACTGTTAAGATGGTTACACTGCTTTTTAAATAAATTACGAAACAGCGGGAATTTTAAATTTTTATTAGCGATTACATTATTGCGTCCGGTATACGGCCGCAATAATTCGTCGGACGCAATAGCAACCGTAAATTGGCAATGTATGGACGCAACAATGATAGCAGGATGCATATATATATATATATATACAGGGAATTTTTCTTTTTAGTATACATAGCCTATGTATACTTTTAAAAGAAACGCGTCAATTTCGCCTATTGTGCATGCAACCAACTATACAGACAACTCAAGCATGCTGTGACCACAGCAATCAAATTAATTCAATGCTAAAAAATAAAATTAATCTTTATTTAGTGTCAAACAATTGTTAGAAAATTTTTATCCGAGGGATGCATAATAAATTCCCATAAAATAAAAACTGAAAGTAATCACGTTTTAACCGAAGAAATGAAATGAAATATTTTATGCTACGTTGAATAATAATAATTAAAAAAAGTTTGCGATCGCCGGGAATTGAACTCGGATCAACTGCTTGGAAGGTAGCCATGCTGACCATTACACCACTTTGCCGTTGATGTATGTGTTTTGTACAAAAGAAATATAATGTGCACGGACCTTACGGAAACATCATCCTGTCGATTTTTATTTAATAAATAAGTCATCATCTGCGTCCTATATACCTACAAGGTGAAATACTTATTTAGTATAAACACTGCATCAACATAACCTTCATACTCAAATAATTCACCACTATAGTGACGTTTGTTTCTGATTTTTAGTTGTCAGTATAGTTGGTTGCATACACAATAGGCGAAATTGACGCGTTTCTTTTAAAAGTATACATAGGCAATGTATACTAAAAAGAAAAATTCCCTGTATATATATATATATATATATATATATATGTATATATGCATATATATACATATTTTGTCAGTTATAAGTAAATCTATTTAACAGAAATTGATAGTTTTCTAGAGAAGCTTTCTTATTCTAGGCTTTGCTTGAAAAAAGTTTGTCAGGAAGCTTCAGAAATTCAGAATTCTCCAAACAGTTTTGTAAGTTACAATCTATTTTGAAAAAAGAGAAACCTGAATTTACTTCTTTAATCAACATCAGGAAAGATGTTGTTGTTTTTTCTTCGAAAGTTAAGAATTTTAATTATTGTAAGTTGTTCCGTAAACTGTTGTCTAAAAAATGCATTCCATTACCGAATGAGGCGGAAACAATTTTAGCAAACATCTCTGCTGCTGAACGTAATTGCAGCAGTAGTTTGAAAGTTCCTTCGCAATTTAATTCTAATTTGCATGCTCGTAAATTAATAAGCTGCACGTACTTAATAGCTTTTTTCCTTGCACTTAGCTACTGATAGCTAATATTCGTCAGCGCAAACCAACTTCTGCTTTATCATGGAGTGACAGCATCCATTTTTTCAATCAGTCCGGTGGCATTGAAAATGTAATTTTAATAGAACGAGGACGGGGAATTATATTTGCAAATGTTCTATTGTTGTAATTTGACAACCGTAACATGTTTTTTCATGCATTACCAACACGAGCTTTTTCTGTCTCGAGGTGTACATATGTAATTTCTACCGGTGGAAAAAATACAGCGCGATCCACTTCCCTAGGCGGTTTATGATTGATCGGCCGATCGAAAATCCATAAATTATCCACCGAGTGAAATCATTACTAGTTGTTTTGTGTTGGACACCCAAATTGTTAATTACGCTCTCTGTAGAACAATAATGGCAGGTCGAAGCGAGACACACAAGATGTTAATTCTCGGCACTAAATCGCGTGTCAGGTGTAATCAAGTCGATTATTTGCGGCGATTAATGGCTTTCCAAGCTGTTAGTTTTGGCATAATCATTGCGTATTGGGTTTCACTCTTGGTCGTTGGGATAATCCAACAAGGAAAATATAATAAGCCACGTCCAATAATATGCCATTTTAATGGTTATTTTTAAACCTGGAACTTGTTATTCAAATGAGCTTGTAAGACTCGCAATAAATACTGTAATCGTATAATTCATTCATTCATAAATTTTCGGGTCAAATGTTAGAATATTTTGTGTATTAAGTTATAAGTTATTACCGATGCATTTGCATATGTTATGAAATTTCGTGATTTATGCCGGCGTTACGTAAATTTTGATATATTGTTTATTAAAAGCCATAATTTTTCCCGGTGAAAAAAAGCAATTGATCGTAGATTAGAGGAGACATTTTCAGCACCGAAACGTCCTAATGTTAAAATCAATACTGAAACGTCTTGTGCAAATGGCGCAGGAATGTAATCATGGCTGTGAACTCCCGATTGCGCAAGCTTGTCCCGAAAGCTCCTCCACCCCCAAGGAAAAATTAAATTGCAGAGCTGGGGGACGTCGACGCATGTGTAGACGCTACATCAGACCAGTCTATTACTTAAAGCAGCCATTCCGGAAAATAAAATGAAAGTCGGCGCTGGAATTTCCTTGGAAATCTCAGCTGAAAGTCTCCAAATGTTCACAGGATTTTGGAAATGATTTTGAGTTTAAGAAGGAAATTTAGAAGAACTCAAATAAAACTTTATATAACAAAGATTTCAATAGAAAGCTTTCATTTTCCAATTAAGAAAAAAACGGTAGGATTTATTTTGTTATAATAAAGGCTTATCTTAAAGCTTTACAAAAATCCACACGTTGAAGTTCTTTAAACCATTTCAAATTAAGATATTATATTAATAAATGTGACATGAAATTGTTATTAAACGAATTCCCTACAGCAATTTTCAAAAAAAATATAAATCTTCACTTTGATTTATCAATTGTCAAGCTTTTCGAAATATGAGACTCAGAAACAGCAAAGCGTGTTGTCTCTGCCAATTAAGCTCTCAACCTTGATCCAATTCCTATTTTTATACTTCGAGCTTTAAAAACAACTCAACACATGAAATGCTTGCTTTTAGTTCTCGTAATGTGCCTCAATTTTTCAGCTCTTACAAGAATAGTTCAAACGATTTCTTGCAAACGTAACGTATGATTTTAATTCTGAAAATTTCCTTCAATATCTAAAGATTGTATCCACGACCACAAAACTTGCTTACATTCAGAAATTGAGCTCATTTCATACTTCCAACATTTGAGCTTTCTATAAACTCCATAAATGTCATTGATATTAAAACCCTTCCTCAATGTTTAAGATTTTGCAGCAACTAATCAAGCTCAGTTCTTGCAGCTGACGTCAGTGTACTCAATTTTTTAGATGTTACATTAAGTTTGCTCAATTGATGAGTGTTGATTTATATTTCAGAGCTTTTCACTTTAAATGCAACTCTGGGGGTAAAGTTTTCCATTTTAACTGTGAAACCTGTATTAAATTTTTTAGATGTTACATTAACGAATCCTGTCAATTTTTAAAACTTGATTCCTATTTTAAAACTTCTAGCTTTAAAGCCACCTCTGGAAGTAGGTACAAGAAGTATAGTATCAACCAATCTTGCTCCATTGATGAGTGTTGATTTCTTTTTCAGGGCTATCACCTTTAACTGCAACTCTAGAGGTAAAGTTTTCCATTTTAACTGTGACCCGTGCTCAATTTTTTAAATGTTACATCAACGAATCCTGCTCAATTTTTAAATCTTGATTCCTTATTTCGAACTGTCAGCTTTAAAGACAGGTCTGGAGCTAAAACCTTCCAGGTTAATTGTGAAACCTTTACTCAATTATTTTGATATTACATCAACCGAACTTACTCAACTGACGATTAATTCCCAACTCAGATGGTGCAAATCCAGAACCATTAGGTGTTACAACAACTAATCTACCTCCGATATGAATCTGGTTTCCTACTTTAGAATTTTGAGCTTTAAAGGCAACTCTTAAAATTTTCCATTTTAATATAGTTCTTCAGTTGTGTTAGATATTATATCAACTACACTTGCTCAATTTTTAAATATTGATCCTTACTTTAGAAATTTCCCCTTTAAGAATAAATGCGGGGGTAAAACTTTACATTTTAAATGTGCAAGTTTTACTCAATTGTACTCAAACTCGTTGAGTTTGAGTATGTTGATATCTGCTTCAAATGCAAAGCAGAAGATGAAACTTTCCATTTAAATTGTGACAGCTACTCTATACTTTTTAGTTGTTTCATCAACCAATCTTGCTCAATTGATGAGTTCTGATTCCTATTATAGAGCTATCACCTTTAACTGCAACTCTGGAAGTAAACCTTTCCGTTTTAACTGTGAAATCTACACTCAATTTTTAGATACTACATTAATCAATCCTGCTCTATTATTTAAATCTTAATTCATATTTCAGAATTTTTAGCTTGTTGCAATTTTTTAGTTGTTTCATCAACCAATCTTGCTCAATTGATGAGTCCTATTATATTATCCTATTATAGAGCTATCACCTTTAACTGCAACTCTGGAAGTAAACCTTTCCGTTTTAACTGTGAAATTTACACTCAATTTTTAGATGCTACATTAATCAATCCTGCTCTATTTTTTAAATCTTGATTAATATTTTAGAATTTTTAGCTTGTTGCAATTTTGTAGTTATTTCATCAACCAATCTTGCTCAACTGATGAGTTTTGATTCCTATTTCAGAGCAACACCTTTAACTGCAACTCTGAAGGTAAACTTTTCCGCTTTAACTGTGAAACCTGTACTCAATTTGTAGATGTTATATTAAGCAATCCTGCTCAATTTTTAAATCTTCATATTTTAGAATGTTCAGCTCGTTGCAATTGTTTAGTTGATACATTATTCAATCTTGTTCAATTGTATGAGTTTTAATCCCTTCTTCAGAACTTTCAACGTTAAAGACGCCTCTGGAAGTAACGCTATCCAGTTTAATTGTGAAATTTTTCCTCAACTATTTTGATATTTCATTAACCAATCTTGTTCATTTAATGAGTTTTGATTCCTATTTTAGAACTGAGTCTTGATCCCTTACTTCATAACTTTCAACTTTAAAGACGCCTCTTGAGGTAAACCTTTCCGGTTTAATTGTGAAATCTTTACTCAACTATTTTAATATTTCATCAATCAATTCTGCTCAATTGATGTGTCTTGATTCCTATTTCAGAGCTATCAGCTTCAAATCCAACTATGGAGGTAAAGTTTTCCATTTTAACTGTGAAACCTGTACTTAAGTTTTTAAATGTTGCATTAACCAATCCTGCTCAATTATGAAATCTTGATTTCTACTTTAGAATTTTCAGCTTTAAGGACAACTCGGATAGCAAAACCTTCCATTTTAGTTGTGACACTTTTACTCAATTGTTTAGTTGTTACATCAACCAATCTTGTTCAATTTTATGAGTCTTGATTTCTACTTTAGAACTTTCAACTGTAGAGACATCTCTGAAGGTAAAGCTTTTCAGTTTAATTATGAAACCTTAACTCAATTATATTGATTTTACATCAACCAATTTTGCTCAAATGATGAGTATTGATTCCTATTTCAGAGTGAACACCTTTAAATGCAACTCTGGAGGAAAAGTTTTCCATTCTAACTGTAAAACCTGTACGCCGTTTTTAGACGTTACAATAAGCAATCCTGCTCAATTTTTAAATCTTGATCCTATTTTAAAATTTTCAGCTTCTTGTAATCGTTTAGTTGTTACATCAACCAATTTTGTTCAATTATATGAGTCTTGATCCCTTACTTCAGAATTTTCAACTTTAAAGACACCTGTTGAGGTAAACCTTTCCGGTTTAATTGTGAAATTTTTACTCAGCTATTTTGATATTTCGTCAACCAATTCTGCTCAATTGATGAATCTTGATTCCTATTTCAGAGCTATCAGCTTTAAATACAACTATGGAGGTAAAGTTTTCCATTTTAACTGTGAAACCTGTACTTAAGTTTTTAGACGTTGTATTAACCAATCCTGCTCAATTTTGAAATCTTGATTTGTACTTTAGAATTTTCAGCTTTAAGGACAACTCGGAGGGCACCTTCGATTTTAGTTGTGACTTTTACTCAATTGTTTAGTTGTTACATCAACCAATCTTGTTCACTTTTATGAGTCTTGATTTCTACTTCAGAACTTTCAACTGCAGAGACACCTCCGAAGGTAAAGCTTTCCAGTTTAATTATAAAACCTCGACTCAATTATTCTGATATTACTTCAACCAATATTGCTCCATTCGTGCGTTTTGATTCCTGTTTTAGAGCTATCACCTTTAACTGCAACTCTAGAGCTAAAGTTTTCCATTATACCTGTAAAACCTGTACTCACTTGATTCCTACTTCAGAACTTTCAACTTTAAAAATTAAATACTTAAAATCTTTACTCAACTATTTGGTATTTCATCGACCAATCTTACTCAAATGATGAGTATTGATTTCTGTTACCGACCTGTCACCTTGAAGTGCAACTCTGATGGAAAAGTTTTTCATTTTAACTGTAAAACCTGTACGTAATTTTTAGACGTTACAATAACCAATCCTGCGCAATTTTCAAATCTTGATTCGTATTTTAGAATTTTCAGCTCGTTGAAATTGTTTAGTTGTTACATCAACCAATCTTACTCAATTTTATGAGTCTTGATTCCTACATCAGAACTTTCAAGTTTAACGACGCCTCTGAAGGTAAGACTTTCTAGTTTAATTGTGAAATCTTCTCTCAATTATTTTGATATTTCATTAACCAATTTTGCTCAAATGATGAGTATTGATTCCTATTTCAGACTGAACACCGAACTGTAACTCTGAAGGTAAACTTTTCCATTTTGCCTGTGAAACCTACGCTCAATGTTTTATATTCCTACTTTGAGCTTTAAAGGCACCTTTGTAGGTAAACCTTTCCAATGTAACTGTGAAAATTTACTCAATTATGTTGATGTTACATCTACCAATTTTGCTCAATTTGTTTTTGGTTTTGATTCCTAGTTTGGCTTCAGATTTAAAGACAGATTTGGGTGTAAATCACGCAATCTCAGTTATTAGATGTTACATTAATCTTCCTCAGCTTTTGAGCCTCGATTTCTACTGTAGAACTTTTAGCTTTAAAGGCGCATCTGAAGGTAAAGTGTTTCATTTTAATTCTGTAACCTTTACTCAATTTCAGATGTGTTACATCAACGAATCATCCTCAATTTGCAAATATTGATTCCTACTTTAAAAGTTTCAGATTTAAAGACTCCCAACACTGAAAGTAAAGTAATTGTGAATCAGTGAGTCAAAGGCAACGTCTCCATTTTGTTTCGATCCCTACTTTTCGACCTTTTTGGAGTCTCTTGGAAACCCAGGGTTTGTGTTCAGGTCTTCCAACTTTTCACATTAAGGGTTGCTTTGCTACGTTCTTTATCGACAATACAAATTAACTAGAGGCTAGTATTTCAAGGATTATAAACTCAATATTTCGGAAACCATAAACTTATGAATGAACTGAAAACTGGCTTGTAATAAACCGTAAGTATAGAAATTATAACACTGCAATGGGACGCTTTCAAGGTCGGATTTAAAATGTAAACTCTTAATTGTAGATGGCGAGGCAAAAATGAGTATCTCTGTTGCAACGAGGCCCGCATGGGCGTCCCACATCGCAGAAATGAACCCGCTAAAAACCATAATAACATGCGTTAGGCCATTGTGTACGCTTATGGAACCTGCAGTAATTTGCATCCAAGGCACTCTGGATGTGTTGGAGTTCATTGAGACGCCCACCGCCATTGTGTAAAGCCGTAATAATAACTTATATGCGAACACAATTGATTCTGCTCGACACGTGCACAATGATGTATTAGAATATCCCTAAATAATGATAGTATTGAACAAACAGGCACACGAGCGAGCTCCGTCTCTTTGTCTTGCCCAAGAGTGAAGGTGCGAGGAACTGCTGCGAATTTTTGCCCTGAAACTCGTAGAAAGTGCGTAGGTTTCGGCTAAGACTGAGAGAACACGTGCCCCGCTTTAATAGTTTCCTGTGCGAGAAGATGGTGGTTTCTTTTTGTATATTATAAGATGTTGGGTACATAAAGACGGCCCACGTACCCGCTTACTTTGTTTACGAGTTCTAGATAGGATAAGCTAAATGCTATAAAATAGCATTTTTAGTTTTAAACTCAAACTGTTGAAAGGCACTTATTAATGGGGCTACGGGATTATGGATACTTTTAGAACTTCCTTATTATAAGCTTAAACTATTTAACAATCATCTACACCAACGGATCCAGAAAGAGAATGGATTGATAGGGCACCTTTTAAGTATCTCTGAATAATATAGAAATATTAAAGACTATAAAAACAGTATTGCATAATTGCCAACACCCAGTAGATTTAAAAAGAATTATTAACCTAGATGAGCACTGTCTGGATGAAAGATTTCAAAATTTCATTGCAACTATTGCAAGAAAGACTAGCATTCTTTCCACAAGAAAAGGAAATCGAAGCACACAAATTTTTCAAGCAAAAATTGATTACTCGCAACAGAACAATTTTCCAAGAGGAAGAATGAATTTTTAAATTTTTCAATATCTCCAAAAACAAATAGAATACTTCCAAATCAAAGATGAATTTCTCAAAAAACTTCTGAAAAAAATTACAATTTGTTTAGTAGTATAGACGTTTTTCCAGCAACATAATAATTTTCCGAAGATAAATCGCATAACTTTTTAAAAAATTTTAATATCCCCTAAAAAGCATTCTAGATATTTTCCTTAAACAATCATTAAACGGATTTAGAATTCCCACCGATGGGAAGTATCAGAAAGCATCCAAGTTTTCAAAACTTAATAAAATTGTACAACACAGAAAAGTTATTTATATATATATTATTATATAATGTTCCTCAAATATTAAATTTTTTGAAAAAAGTGTAAAAATTCATTTATAGGATTAAGAGTTCTTCCAATGGAGTTGCTGCACAACATTGAATTTTTTTAGAATTGTTTTTTGGAATTTATAGGGTGGCGCAGAGCTTCTTGAGGCGGCCGTGAGGTTAGACTTCTACGCTGAAGGTCCTGGGTTCAATTCCCAGTACCGGAACATCGGATTTTTAACGGCCGTTCTCTCCCACAAGGCAATGGGAAACCAGCTATTCTGTCTAGTATATCTTCTCTGGAGTAGAAGTGTTTACACTTGACGTGGTTTAGATCCCACGTTAAGCTGTAGGTCCTCTGTGTCTGTGGTACTTTAAACGCGCAACACAGACATAGGAGAGAAGATCGCTACGTCTCGTAAGAGATAAAACACTCTAAGAGAGAGCAGAGCTTCTTCTTCACGAGAATGCTTTGTCAACTCCATTATTTTGTTGAAAAAAGCTGCAGTGGATTTAAATTTTAAGAACAAAATGACATCCTTTGAAAATAAACAGATTTTATGTAACGACCTAGATTAGTACAAAAAATGAAATTCAAATGAGTTGGAATTTATCAGCAGTATCGATTTTTTCCATGCGGATTACATTTTTTTACGAGCTATCCGCAGGGGTGAGAGCCGAAAGAATGTCTTACCGAAACGTAATTGGCTAAACGCTTTAAAACGAAACAAAATACAAGCTTGTGACTTACACGTTATTGTTTGTTGGCCGTGCTTCTACCTCCCGCCACCCGCTAACCATCGTCAGGTGGCTATATAAGGAGCATAGATTTCAGTGAGAAATCATTTTGTGTACAGACATTTTGGGTTCATTTTGTTTTATAGTAGACTGTGTGAAAAATAAACTATTATTTTGCCTTATTGCTTGGTTATTTGTAAGCGGAACTAAGTTCCGTTTCCAATATTTTTCCCGGAACAACGATCCGGAGAGTTCCGGCTATAGGAATTCTGCTAAAGGGTGAGAATTTTTTCAACAGTACAGAATAGTTTTCCAACAAGGTTGCATTTTTTCGAAAGATCGAAATTTTTTCTACGGGATTTATAGAGTAGTATAAAGTATTTCCGGGTTCACTATTCGAGACAGAGTAGGGAAAAAAGAAATTCCTGAAAGATGCGAAGCACAAGACATCTTCAGGTGGGTGAGAGCAAGACAATGACAATGGAGAGAGCATGTGGATAGAATGGGAGTAAGAACAGCTAGCGTAATGGGCAAATACCCAAAACCCCAATACAAAACGGACAATAGGAAGACCACCCAAAAGATGGAGAGAAGGTTGGACATCCGCATCCGCAGAAGGGAACTGATAGAGGCGAATCAATCGGAATAAATAGGGCACTGTCCTCTTACAATAAGAAGAAGACTCAGCAGTATCGATTTTTGTCCATGCAGATTACAATGTTTCAAGGAAACTATAGGAATTCATCCAAAAGGCTGTGAGTTTCTCTAGAAGTGCATACACTGATTTCTACAATCGTAGAAAATTTCAAAGGCAAATTATAATCATAAACATAAAACCTTTTATAAACATAGAAATTTCCCTGCTGATACGACTTGTTTACAGCGATTTTTACATAAATACAAGTATGGATTGTTGTATACCTTCGTTTCCAAATAATATTGATTGGATAATTAGTAACTGATGTTTAAAATTGATAGAATTTTTTATATACACATAATTAGATTTCAAAGATAGTAGGAGTTTCTGGAAACTATCGGTAAACGATTGGAATATATTTCTAAGAAAAAGGAAAATCCCCATCATCATCTATATCATTGGTTCGACAACCCATTTTAGGTCATGACCTCCTGTAAGATTTTTCTCCACTGGCCATGGTTCCTTGCATTTAGGTCTGTCCCGCTTCCTCTATCTCTCTGGTTTGGCTGTGTATATTCTTTCAATGGTCATTTCCTCGTCTGTCCCTATTAGATGTCCAGCCCATCAAAAATCTCCAATAGATCAAAAATGTGTAAGTATTGCAATAGCAGCATTTTCTGTAACCCCAAATGTTCTCCATTAAAACAAAATCATTCTCCAAGATGTAAACGAGGCAATTATTATATAAACTTTTATGTGGAGATCTTCCCTCATATCAAAATACGTAATGTATAGAAAATGTTCAGAACTACACCTATCTTGGACATATGATAACCTTAGGTAAAGAAAATCAGTTGATAGAGATCAATAGAAGAAACAGTGGATACCATTTGGCAAGTTAAGGAACGCCTTAAAAAACAAAAATATACCCATGTTCCTTAGGAGACGACTTTATGATCAATATGTTCTGCCAGAATTGATGTATGGAGCCGAGACATGGACCATCATACGACAAACAATGAATAAATTGAAAGCTACCCAAAGAACCATGGAACGGCAAATGCTCGGCATATCCCCAAGAGACAGAAAGCGAAATACGTGGATCCGGCAAAAAACAAAGATTAACGACATCGCGGAAGCTGTGACAGAGCAGAAATAGAACTTTGCGGGGCATATAGCACGGTTCAAAGACGATAGATGGTCCAATACTATATTGAGATGGAGACCATATATTGGCAAGAGATCTAGAGGACGTCCCCCATTGTGGTGGACAGACGACTTGAAATATTCCGGAGAACTGATGTGGATGTGAGAGGCAGAGAATAGAAGAAAATGGTGGCAAGTAAGGGAGGCCTATGTTTAAAGATGGTCTGAAAATGGCTTAATGAGATGAGATGAAGCTTAAGTAAACAAAGTAAGCATTTTTTAATGTGAGAGGATGAATTTAAACTGACGTACAAAATAGCTCGTTAAATGCATCTTCCAACATGGAAGGTAATGTTTTTACAGCTTAATAGTTAATTAAATGAAAGTTAGCCCTGACAGAGTTAAATTAACATGTATTGTGTGAAAAATGTAAAGTAATTCCATAATTACAAAATTATGCACCAGTTTCTGATGCCCACGAGACTTATTACATTTATCATTAAAAAAAATGTAAATTACAACCTTTGCGTGCAAAAATTCTCGTTAAACAGAAAAAGGCGATAATTACACTTCTAACGCTTCGTTCTCGTTTTTACACTTAGCAGAAATTTTTTCCCAATGAAATAACTATGCATTAGTTGTGATATATTATCGGGAAGATTGGCACGGGAGATTATTGGAATTTTTGCATAATTGCGACCTTTGGAAATAGAGCAAGATTTTTCCTCGCTGCCATTAATAGCTTAATTAAAGAAAGCTATGAATACGTACGGTTTCGTCAAGAGCGCGGTTTTTGTGTGCCGCTCTGAAAGTGATTACCATAAAAGTCCGAAGCAGACAATGTCGTCTAATTAAAATAGTAAGGCATTACTCAGAGCTGGCATAATCGTAAATTCGAGCCGATCCGCATTGATCGCTGTACACATAACAACATCGTTTTAATAAATAATGAAAACCTTGTTATATAACCTTGCTCCTCATTGCAAATAACATACTGTCAATCCGGCCAATAACTCAGAAGGCTATTATTAAATTATATTGCTATCTGATATTCCAATTATTGCAATTATTCAGAACCATATAGGCTTGCCGACAATGTTACATCGAACAGAACAACATAATAATGGAAGCTAGGAAAGTGGACGGTCGCAGATTGTACGGCAAAATTATTATTGAAACGTTTGTTGTCCAGCATTTGTCCGAGATAATTGGTACTAAATGGTAAGGAAGCACTTGCATTACTCAGATTTTAACATGGAAAGTCGATGGAAAATAAATTATGGAAACTGTTGCAGAAAGTTAATCATCTTAGCCTTGTGCTTCTTCCAGTGTCATAAGCACAACGCACTCTAAACATTTATTGAATTTATAATGCTGAAACATCTGAACGCTAATTTAATTGCATCACAGAAGAATATTCCAGTAGGATATCTTGAAAGAAAAATATTACAAAAAAGTCAAATTTTGACAACACAATAGAGGTATGAACCAAGAAAGAAATATATCAATTCAGAAATCAGACTTGATATTTCAGAAGCAATGCTAAAAGATAAAGATCACTAAGAAAATTCCCAATCAAACTATACTCTATTTCAAAAAACAGTGTGCAACACGACAAGCATCAATTTGATCCTAAATTTCCAATCCTAAATCCAAGCCTTTCCATCCTAAATACAATTTTCCTATCGTAAATCCAAATTTCTAATCCTAAATCTAAGCTTTCCAATCCTAAATCTAAGCTTTCCAATCCTAATTCCAAATCTTCCAATTTGGATTCCACTCTTTCAATATTAATTCAAAAGGGGAAAAGGAAGGAATTGGAAACTAAGTAATTACTAGAATAAAATCCAAGTCAAATTACTCAACCGTCAATCTAACTCAGCGGCTCAGGTTCAGAATTCATTCCTGAAAATTAAAATTTAAAGATAGGGAACAGAAGAACACGTTCGTATAATTAAAATTAATTAAGGGGTTTAATGGTTTGTTGATCAACTTCTAAGTTCTGGTCCTAAATTTCTAATCCTAAATCCAAGCATTTCTATCCTAAATACAAATTTCCAATTGTAAATCCAAATTTGTAACCCTAAATCTAAGCTTTCCAATGCTAATTCCAAATCTTCCAATTCCACTCTTTCAATAATAATTCAAAAGGCGAAAAGGAAGGAATTGGAAACTAAGTAATTACTAGAATAAAATCCAAGTCAAATTACTCAACCGTCAATCTAACTCAGCGGCTCAGGTTCAGAATTCATTTCTGAAAATTAAAATTTAAAGATAGGGAACAAAAGAACACGTTCGTATATTTAAAATTAATTAAGGGGATTAATGGTTTGTTGATCAACTTCTAAGTTCTGATCCTAAATTTCTAATCCTAAATCCAAGCGTTTCTATCCTAAATACAAATTTCCAATCGTAAATCCAAATTTCTAATCCTAAATCTAAGCGTTCCAGTCCTAATTCCATATCCTCCACTTTTGATTCCATTCTTTCAATAATAATTCAAAGGGGGAAAAAGAAGGGATTGGAAACTAAGTAATTACTAGAATAAAATCCAAGTAAAATTAGTCAACAGTCAATCTAATTAGGCGGTTCAAATTCAGATTTCATCCCTGAAAATTAAAATTTAAGGATAGGGGTTTCGTATAATTAAAATTAATTATGAAATTGAAGAGTTTATGGGTCAACTTCTAAGCTGAGTCACAACTTTAAAAGTACGAATTAAAGCCAGAAACAAAAGTTTAAAAGGTTGAATGGTTTGTTAGACAAATTTCAAGTTGATACAGAATTTCAAAGCGTTGAGTTAAAGCCATGATTTAAAGCGTGAAGCTACGAGTTAAACCTTAAAGCCAGGATTAAAAGCATAGAGTCAGGATTTTAACTTCACAGTCACGATTTAAGCATTATAGAACAAAATCCAGTTTTTCAGAATTCTAAACATTATTTAAAGTTAAAGGAATTAAAGATTCAAATTCAAAGCTTTTAATTTTATTTAAGTCGAAACCTTCTACTTTTAGTTGGAAGGTGAGAAGTCAGAATTAGAAGTTTCCAATTTAATCAGTCTTTCACACATTGCTCCAATCTGAAAACTCGGAAATAAAGCTAAGTTTTAAAGATTAAAATAATCAATTTCAGGATTTTCAGCATTACTTAGAACTGAGCTTTCAGATTCAGTTAGAAGCTAAAAAAATATATTCATATTCATATTGTTTTAATAATTATAATTATAGTTACAGAAAAACAAGTAGAATGAAAGTCAGCAATTTAAGTTTATCAAGTAAAAGTGTGTATATTTAAAGCAGAAATGCCGAAATAAAAGCCAGAATTGATGAATTTTAGATAAAGATTTTCATTTATTCAAACTTGAAAATTGTTTTAAAATCTAAAAGTCAGAATTTAAAGTTTAAAGATCAAGATTTCAATTTAGTAGAGTTTTCGAACCTTACTTAAAAGTAAAATGTCAGAACTAAAACAATAATTTATTTGTAATTGCAAATCTTTCTCTTAGTCTAAGATAAAGTTTTTAATTCAAAATTTCAAAGTCTGAATGATACTCAGAATTTAAAAATACCAAACCAAGTTTCCAAAATTGGTAGTTTAGGAGAAAACTAAACTTTTAAAGATCACAAATAAAAATATTACTTAATCAGCAATTATAAATCTAGTTGGATAAACGGTAAAAAATACCCAATTTTTTAATATTTAAAAGTCAGCATTTTACTTAAAGATTAAAGAAACGCCAACATTTCAAAGTGACAAACAAAGTTATAAATTTGTTCCAATTTTAAATACAATTTTAACCTGGAAGATCCGAATAGAAACCAAATTTTCAAGATGTAATCCAAATTTGTAATTCCTAAGCGGAAATTTGAGAATTAAAGTCAGAACTTTTTCATTAAAGGCGAAGATTTAAGTTTATTCAGAATTTAACCATTAGTCAAAACTGAAATGGCACAGTTGAAGCCAAATTTTATACAGAAAATTTGAATTTACATATTAATACATATTTCAAATATGAAATTTTACATTAAAATATTAAAATTAAATTTAGAATTGCAAGGAATTATTCTTAAAATTGACATAAAGTTACATGAAAATAAATAGAGATTTATATTAAAACTGTAAAAGTAAAGACTCTAACCTTAAAATTTGAAGTTTATATATTTACTTATTTTCCCTTTTTTTTTGTCAAGATACAAGTATATGGTTGGCATTACCCATATAATTAGTGTTTTTATATCAAGTGTTATAAATTAATATCAAAATGCAAAAAGCTGCGATTTTATTACAGTTAAATTAAAAAAAAATTTAATTAGACAAAGCCTTCTATAATATTTTATGTTGCTCTTGGATTGATACTATAATTAGATCAGAAATTAAAGCAACTATAATTATAATTTTAACATTTAATTAACATTAATTAAAATAGACAAGCACCGAAATGTTAGTTAATTAAGACATAAAAACAATTTAATTTGCTAATATTTGAGATGCAACCTACACATTCGCAACCGATTAATCTTTAAAACTATCACTCCCGAACAACAAACCTACATTCTAACCCAGAAAGAATCGAGGATAATAAATATTTTATCAGAAAACTAACGCGTCCGAACTATACAAATTTATTTATTGCAAAAAATCCTCGCACACATGAAAAGCCCAGTTCGTGCACTTTCGCTGCCTTTCCCTCGGTATCTTAGATCTCCGAAATGGAAGCTTAATTAAACCGCTTATCTTACCTCCGCAAGAAAATACAATGCATGTTAGGAAAGAAGACAAATTGTACGGAAAGCCATACGGCCCGCAAGCCAAAGTAAGACGTTTTAATCTCATTACATATTCAAACGTCGGCTCTTGCAATGCAGTTGGTGAGGAAACTGATACCGCCTTATCTGCGACATATCGTCCGTCATCTACATCAGAAACGCCGCCATTCTAACTTACTTAAAATTTCTGTGCGCGAGTGGGCACACTGTTTATGGCGAACAACCGACGTTTTCGTAACTGGAAATGCGGTCCACCTTGCTACCGAATTTCAGCTCGGATTCCGGACACACAAGGAAGTTCGAATCTCTTGTTAATGTCAGAAGGATACAAGCTATTAATCACGGCGAATCCTTGATATTTGCAATTTAATTGAATTGGAGCAATTGGGATGATCTATTTTGGATGAAACCAAGGGCGTAGATTTTTTAATCGATGTTCTTCTGGGCTGTTTTGATTCACCTTCGAATAAACTAATTAAACACAGAAAAACCCAAATAAAGCGGTTAATTGATCGGATGCAAATACCGCAATAATTCAAGATAAATCAAGACAAAATACTGTATTATATCATAATTTATCTGAAGACTTTTAAATAGTTTACTCATATTTTAATTATGCATAATGTTAGCGTATTTTAACAACGTATTTCTGTAAAGAATAAACAAAACACAGCCTTTACCGTCACCAAACAATTATTAAATTGTACTGTATTACTGCACTGTACATAAGTGCTTCGTGAAAATATAATACCTTAAGCTTTACGAAAATATTTAAACAGCATAGTTTGGCTAGTCTTTTCCTTCTTCTTTGCATTAGGACATAGTTGAATTTAAAATTTCTAAAACTAACACTATCACAATTTTTAAATAAAAAATAAATTAAAAATAAAAAAATTATACGAACGGCTAATGCCATTTGGGTTGAAAAACACCACAGCAAATTTTCTACATATGTCCGCTTAAACTTTATGTTAATTTTACATTTTCTATTAAGTTTGTCCGTTTCTATAAACCAACTCATTGCATGTAGAATTTTATAAATTAAGTTTCTATAACTGGAAACCTCAACAAAAAAATATTTCCAAAAGAGCTGCCCTTTGGATTTTTAAACGAACCCAAAATATTGGGATTAACCGGTACAAGGTTGGTGACATTTTAAAAATTACTCTATTAGTTTCCATGTTAGATTATCGGTGCACATGGTTTGTTTCTTATGTTTCTTGGTTGTTTTGCGCTATCTTTAACCAAATTTCCATGTTAGATTATCGGTGTACATGGTTTGTTTCTTGGTTGTTTTGCTCTATCTTTAACCAAATGTATACATGTTAATGGGTCGTAGACCCTTAATATATTATAATGTCTTTAAATTATAAATAAGAAAAACTCCCACAAGATATACCATTCAGGCTTAAAACACATCTAGAAGGCTTTTAAATATGTTAGTACAAATTATAATTAAGTTGAGTCATCAATAATTAAACTAAGATTTCACATAAGAAATGCAATTTTTGAAAGAATTTTAAAAATGTTGGTTCGAACAGCAATTTGTTTCGATTTTGAAATGTAGGGTCTAATTAATATTTATCCTTCAGCTTCCGGATTGTTATCTTTTACCTTTGATCCAGATAGTTAGCACAGATATCTGTTGTTGCAAAATATTGCATGCGATTTTCTTCAGGATCACTAAACTAAATAATTGATTTTATATAGATATTTAAAGTAATATTTCCAACACTTAAAATAGTACAGTTTTGAATGTGCCTCACAAGAAATGCCACCTTCAGTGAAGTTAACTCTGTTTTTGGTTTCAGTAAGGTTATGATTCGCATTTCAGGCAAATTGGATTTGGTTATACAGAAATTGTTTATAATCCTACCTTCCTTATGAACACCCAAATGCACACAGTCTTGGCAGAAATATAGAAGCAAATAAATTAAAAGACAGAACAGTCCTCCTACAAGATTTCTAAATTAATTAGTGTGACTTGGAATTGGATTAGATTTTTAATAATTACTCTAAAAGTTTATATGTCTTATTAAGGGAGTCAATTTTTTAGTTAATACATTAAAAAATATTTTTTTACAGCTGTCAAAAAAACGTGACATTTATGTATCGCTATCAAGCTGCAAAGTTTGTCATTTTTGATTAATGAAAAAAAAATATTTTTTCACAGTGAAAAAATATTTTTTTTCACTATGAACACGAAATTAGATTGACAGTAACAGAAATGAAGAGAGGAATAACCAGAGGTAATTTTAATGAAGTTTAATGGTTTTATTAACAACCTAATTACAAAATATAAATAACACTCCTAATAATCGAGAAACTAATTATTACTGTTACTTTCTTATTTTTTTGACTGCTGTAGAAAAAAAGTTGTTTGTATTTCGTGCACAATTCGTGTTTTAATGGCGCTTTCGAATGAGTTTTGAGTCTCGACCTAACAGTCTCGACTAAAACTAACATTCTCATGCGCCATTAAAAAAACACTCATTTTGCACACTTAATACAAAAATAACTAATTTGTTTTGATAATAATTAATAAACGGTACTAATGAAACCTATTGAATTTATTAATAATATAGTTTTAAATATTAATTAAAATGAATTTGAATGAAGTGAGGCACAATTAATAATTTTCAAACGCTTCTGTAGTTGAGACATTTGGCATCACTTTTAACTAAGCTACTTTAATGCTAATATTGCGAAGCACTTGTAATATATTGGGCTTATTAGGAATTGTTTATACACAATATCAACGAATATATATAAATTAATATCCCCAACACCTAGAATTTCGCCGTTTCAAAGAAACCTGAAAAATAAAATAGAAATTTCCTGCAAGAAATGCCATTTGGGCTAGAAAACACTCCAATAAGTTCTCTAAACGTGTTAGAAAAAATTCCTTTGTCTCTTCTTTTTTTGAGACTTGAAACGGTACAGCCTTGAAAGAAGTTTGAAATACAAAAAACATGCACACATGGATTTTGAGCTGATCAATACCCTTGACAAATGTCTAAATATGTTGGTGCGATCTATAACTGCATTAACTTTTATATAACTATCCAAACGTGTTTAATTGTAGATGTAAATTCTTAATCACTCTAATTCTCAATTTTTTCTCTTTAACTTCTGCCCAGTTAAGGAAATATTAGCGTTTCGTAAAGATACATCTAACCTCAATCACCACTTTACATTATATCTGAAATATGAGGTTTTATTAGAATTTTTCTACACACAAACGCCGCCACGAATATAAAATCTCAAGGTTTAAAACAACACATCTTCTGAAAATACTCAAACTACCAACAAAAATTGCCATCTGAGTTGAAAAATACCAACAGGAGATCAATAAATGTGCTGATGCGAATTTTATCTGTGTTAGATATTTAATAATTAACCTAAATCACAACATTTCCGATTAATTATGTTCATTTTTTAATCATCCTGCTTTCGGGCTATTTTGATTGCCTTGGACTAATTAAATTGCGAAGGGTCAACTAACCTGAGATGTCACATGTGTTGTTTTACCGCATGGCAGCCAAAGTAGTGTCGGTTTTATTAAACAAGTTATATACCCAAACACAACGTACGTAGATATTTAAAATAAAACGTCCACGTACAGAACGACAAACCCTTGGAAGAACTACAGAATAATAGTAAACATTGAAGATTGTAACGTTTTTGGAAGTTATATAAATGTTTTCGCGCGTTTTATAACGTTGATAATTAGCTGAAGAGTTAAAATTTCTAATTAGCGGAGGCAAATGTTTAAATCATTTTGCGTCTGAGTTGTTTGGTTCACCTTCGACTGACTTAATTAAATACCAACATCACGAAGGGTCAACTAACCTGAGCTAACACATGTGATGTTTTGCCGCATCACAGCTAACTTACTGTTGGCCTCATGCGGAATTTTCTATACACAAACCCCACGTATGTATAAAAATTTAAAAAAAGTTTCCAAGATTCACGAAAAACTGCCTTGAAAAACAATCCAGTACTAAATAAAATAATATCCTGCACCCTTAATGCTGTTGGGATTTAAAAGCTCCCCCGCAATATTCCTTTATATGTTGAAAATTATTATAAGGAGCCAGATTGTTGCTATATAATTCGAGAGTGTCAATTTTTTATTAGGTTTGGTTTTCTGAATAGTTTAAGACGTGTCTTGATGTGTCGGGGCGAAGTATAAGCGATCCTCAAAAGGCCGGTTCTTTATGAATGGACAGAAACGTCACTATCCTCTGTCAGAGCGCTAAGTGGATGTGGAAATACGCTCTTTACTATATCTCAACAAATACTCTTCAGTTGTCTTCGGGCTGTTCGTTATCTGCATCCACTCGAACTGATCTGTATTATTTCATGGTGGACAAAAAAGGATGAAAGACCACGTGCTGCTGAATTTTACCATGTTTGGACGAGAGTATGCCGTGAAGCTCGTGTGTTGTTAGTTAAGATTTGTTCTTTGGGTTCAGGATGGAATGAGATTTAAAATCCTGTCACTTAAGGTACAAATTATAGTGCAGGCGCTCCGATTTGTTGGGTTTCAGGAACTTGGAGGGAAATTTTTAATATGACGAAATTTACAGACTAAAGAACATTCATACGGGAAAAACGCATATGTTTTGCTATTAATATTGAAGGAGTAATAACAATAATTCACCAGCAAGCAAAACACGGTTGTGTAGGTTAGTGTCTAATCGAAATGTCAGGATAGTTGTTATTATTAGCATTATAGTGAGCAAATATTTGCGGTTTGTGGTGTAATTTCCGTAATCCAACATAAATCATACAAATAAGCGCATTTCCAGGAATAGCATGAGCGCTGGATTTTAAACATTTTTCCGCGCATTAATATTATGAGAAAGTAGCTCGTAGCAACGCTTAGAAATTTATGTTTCCATTGTCTGAAGTGATTCACTGAACTATAACCGTTTTGTAAAACTTAAATGTCAGCGAACCGCCAGCAGTTTTCATAATACGTGCATTCGAATGATATTTGCCCGTGCAATTTACCTCTTACCTAAGAAAATTGTTTGCCAATTAAGCCCTAAGAGCGTCAGTTTAATAAGTATCAACTAAGTAACTTAAGAAACTTTTCCTGGTAGATGTCAGATGGCACTGTAAATCAAATATGGGTCTACAGCAGGTGATCTAACCTAAAACGAAACTTCTAGATATGAGCTTTTCAAGCAGGAGGAAAAAAATTATCTGAGTTTCCAATTGATGCTGCAATCTATAAAAAGTGAACTGAACGTTTGTTTAATAATGGGCATTGAAATAATTACCTACACCGGATTACTTCTCAGCAAAATTACTAAACTTTAACCAGTTTGCATTCAAAAAAGTAGATATTACACCTTACCAGTCGTGTTTCAGGCTTCATGAAAATTACTTTTGAAAAAAACCGTATTAATTAATTTTGGTACTACAACTGCTTTTTCCTTTGTTTACTTATTAAAAATTATTTCTGTTATCTAAAAAGCATTTAGGAAAGTAATTCTTTGCATTATTTTCAGTTTATTTACGCTACTAAAGATTATCAGCGACATTTTCCGCTAATATAAGTAAACAAACTGATACCAATATTTGTTGATATACGTTTAGATAGTCATACTCTGAGAATAAAATATAGTTCGTAAAAATTTTACTTGACCGTTATTTAATTTTTCTGCTTATTACTGACACCTATTCTTAACCTACTACAGCTAATCAGGAAAACAAATAAACTGAAACATTTTTAATAAAGATGGGAACACCGAATGTGATAATTTTAGCCCGACAACAAAATGTTGAACCATTTATAGCCCATTTTTTCTACCGCTAAGACTGATTACCGATACCTGTGAACTACCTACTATAGCAGATCAGCAAAATTAGCTGAGATAATTTTGACAGAGCTCTGAAGCTAATTTTGATAATTGTTAATGAAGAGGTGTGCAGATATATTTTGATAATTATTAAATAATTCCGTGGTTGTTGTTTAATTTAACTTCATCAGCTTGTGTATAACTTATTTTGCTACTCAAGCTCATCATCGACGTTTGTAAGTAACTCACTGTCACGGATCGGGATCTTATATGGTACTTATTTCATTTTGTTCTACTATGAAGCATACACGTTGCTTAACAAACTTAATAACTGGGCTATAAATACTTCTGCATTTAAAAAACGAATTATAGTTCGTAATTGTATAAAATTAATTAAATTGTATCGTGTGGTAGGTGTATAAATATAATTTGAGTATATAGTGTAACTAGCTGAAAATTTATAGTTGCATCTTAACCCCGAAGGTAAAGAAACACAAGGCAACTATTGGCGTTTTGGGCGACCTAGAATGGCTGAATTGGGGCGACAGCCCCAAAATCCTGTAACATATACATTCTCACTTGTTTCACAGAGACTTAGGGGGTGGCATTCCTCCCCTATTGGCTTTAGGCGGCCCAGAATTGCTGAACCTGGGCCCTTAGCCTCTAAATCCTGTAACATATACATTACAGGCGAGTCTCTATTGCTAACCTAGAAGCTAGCCCCCAAAATCCTCTGATATATACGCTTTAGGTAATTTTCACGTGTGTCACATTAATTTAGGGGACTGGTATTAATTCGTTATTGACTTTAGGCGTCCCAGAATTGCTAAACTTGCACTCTAAGCACCAAAATCCTGTGACATATACATTCTAGGCTATTTTCACGTGTGTCACAGAGACTTAGGGGGCTGGTATTCCTTCCCCATTGGTTCTAGGCGGCCCAGAATTGCTGAATCGGGTCCCTAAGCCTCAAAATCCTGTGACCAACGCATTGTAGGTGATTCTTACTTGTGTCACAGAGGCTTAGGGAGCTGGTATTCCTCCCCTATTTCTGAATACACGCGCTAGGCCCTTAAATCCTGTGACATATATATTCTAGGCAATTTTCACGTGTGTCATAGAGACTTTGGGGGCTAGCATTCCTTCCCTATTAGTTCTAGGTGGCCCAGAATTACTGAATCTGGGCTCCAAGCACCAAAATTCTGTTTCATACACATACTCGACGATTCTCACTTGTTTCACAAAGACTTAGGGGACTGGTATTTCTCTTCTATTGTTAAACGTGGGCGCGAGGCCCTAATACCCTGTGACATACATCTTCTAGGCAATTTTCACGAGTATCACAGAAACTTAGGGGGCTGGTATTCCTTCCCAATTGGTTCTAGGCCCACAATTGCTGAATCGGGGCCCTAAGCCTCAAAATGGTGTCACAGAGACTTTGGGGGCTGGTATTCTTTCCCTATTGGTTTTAGGCGACCCAGACTTGCTGAATCTGGGCCCCAAGCACCAAAATTCTGTGGCATATACATACTCCGCGATTCTCACTTTTCTCGCAGAGACTTAGGGGGCTGGTATTTCTCTTCTATTGTTCAACATGGGCGCGAGGCCCTAATAGTCTGTGACATATACATTCTACGTAATTTTCACGTGTATCACGGAGACTTAGGGGGCCGGTATTCCTTCCCCATTAGTTCTACGCGGCTCAGCATTGCTGAATCTGGGCCTTAAGCACCAAAATCCTGTGACATAATTCTCGGCAATTCTCACTTTCTCACTTAGGAGACTGAATTCCTCCTCCGTTGCTGAACCTGGACGCTAGGCCCCCAAATCCTCTGACATATATATTCTAGGCAATTTTCACGTGTGTCAGTGACTAGGGGACTGGTATTAATTCCTTATTGGCTTTAGGTGGCCCTGAAATTCCTGAATCGGGGCCGTAGGTTCCAAAATCCCGTGACTTATACATTCTAGGCAATTCTTACATGTGCCACATAGACATAGGTGGTTAGTATTCCGCCCCTATTGCTCTTTCGGAGGAGCTGCAGTGTAACTGGTTTTCAACTGATGAAATGCTATTAAAACAGTGGTTATCTAATGGACAACAATCATCAAAGCGCACCAATTAATAGGTTAATCAGTTTATTCTATTATTATCAACAAACTCCTCATTCCAGCACGTTACTCCTACGAAGTATACAAGGCACATGTGAATCTTGTTGATTTGTTAAATAAAAACCTTCAAGGAAAAGACGTTCCTAACACATGATTGGTTTATTACTGTTCCTATGGCCTACCACCGACCCCTATGATAAATCCACTGTATTTGTTTGACTCAAGGTTAATCCACGAATAGCGGATGTTTTCCAAATCAAAACTTTGCTGCAAGACAAGCACCTGTCCTGTTTGAATGCTTCGAGGATCGCTCTATCAATATCATGTATATTTATAAGGTTATTATCACCGGTATTATGATAGCCAAAATAGCAATTACGTGATCTCTGACCCACAATCAGAACGAGAATTAATTAATGCAAGTTTCATCAATCAAAATCCTTGAAGTTTCGGCTGGTTCCCTTCTCCTCCGCCAGAGCTTATTTGATTACTTTATCTGCATCATTTATCATGCGCAAGTTATTAAAACGTCTTCTTGCTACTCCAAATTACAGTCATCGGGAGAGCATTGCTTTTTGCGCAAATATAACTTAATTCCTCGTAATTAAGTCGTTATGTATATACACACACTGTTGCGAGCAAGTTAGGCGTGTTTGGGTTTTGTTGTAAGAAAATAGACTCGCGTTAAAAGTCAATCTTGTTCGCTTTGAGCGTGATGGACTTGAAGAGGTCCGAAGATTAATACATTAACAAAAATTGCTCTTCATCTTTCGGGGGGGCAAAAAATTCGGAAAAAAACGCAAAATTCCGAGCCAGAGTCGTAAGAAAGACATAAGTTTTATATTACCGCCACAAATATTAGTAAATAAATTCGCTGGAACACGATTACGTGTCAGAGGTGACGTTTACAGCGTCTTAGAACAACAAAAAGTTCGTAAAGAAGACACGGAGAGCGCGTGAGAGTTCGCAGGTAACTTGGCCAGAATTTACGATCTTCGGGCATATCTCGTTGACACTCAACTAATGGTTCTTCGGACACTTCCAACTTTATAGCTCTGTCTTGGGAAAATCAGCATATTTTCTTTGCCTGTGGCTTCTTAATAGCCAGGAAATGGTTGATTATATTGTCCCATCGAAGACCATTGTTGAGGTCTTAACATTATTCTGTAACTTTATCATCAATGCCCATTTGATACTTTTTATTTTTCTTTAATCGTCACGAAGTAGGTATTTTCATATCTTTATAAGTTTGAAACTCAAGTTTTCGAATTGTTGTAATAGTTAATTGGATAATTTATGGAAATAATTAATATTTATGTTAGTATCGGAGAATTCTTGACTGATGAAAACAGTTTCAAGTTTTTCACGATTCAAATCGGTGATTTCTTTGAAAACGTTTTAACTAAATGGAACTCATATTCTAAAATTTCTTTATTATGTCCAGTTTCATCTGTATCTACCACATCATCACCATCATCATCATCATCATCATAATTTTTTTCATCATCACTAGTTGAATAAGACGATTAAGGGGTGGAGGTCAACGCTTTCGGTTTCTACCCTGTAGGTCTGAGGTTTAAATCACAGTACTGAAACATCGTATTTTTAATGACGGTTTTCTCCCGCAAGCCAATAGCAAAGCAGCGAAATATTCTGCCTAGTAAATCTTCTCTGAAGTAAAACTGTTTGCTCTTCTTGTGGTTCAGAGCACACGTTAATTTGTAGGTCCTCTATGTCTGCGGTGCTTTAATATGCGCAAGACAGGGATAGGAAAGAATAGCACTCGAACAAGAAGTTGAAAAAAACGTACGAAATCTGGAAGAATGGATAATAATTTTCAAAATACTTTCCTTAATAGTTACTTTAAAAGAATGTGGTGCTCTACCCACCGGCATCGGTGATAATCGTTAGTTGCAGAAGTACATCGCTATAAATGAAATATTTGGCAGGCATTGCTCATATTATTCTGTACTCGAGCTCATTTTCCAAGTTAAATTGTTATTTAATTTTCCTATAGTTCTCAACTTATGATTCTTTTCCACCAATTGCGGTAGGTTACCCATAGGAGTTGGTGTTAAGCCTTAAGAGAAATAATAAACTGACTATAATATTAAAAAATGTATGTTATATAATATTTTGTTAACTAAATGCAAATAAAAATTTTCATTTTTATCGTAATAATTTATCACCAAAATGATATTTTTTTGATTAACTACAGTCGGCAAGCCCACAAGCGTTGGTGATAAATCTAGACAGCAGAAATAATCCAACTATAAATAAAAAATCCCATATTAAGCAATTAAAAACAGCTCTTCGCGGACTAGAATTGTTCAAATTGATCTTATTGTTCCATTCTTAAAATGATATTTCCTGGGTTGAAAATTAAGGACTTACCATAGGCGTCGGTGATAAACCCCAGCAGCAGAATTGATCAAATAATTGCCATTAATTGAATAATTATTAAAAAATCTTCTAAATACACTAAATTGTTCTTAATAGTATTTGCAGAATTGTGCTTAATCTATGATTCTTCATCAATTATTGTAGTAGGCTACCCATAGGGTCGATGGTAAGCCTGGGCAGAAACGATAGACATAGCGGACCTACAGCTTAACGTAGGCTCCGAACCTCGCGAAGTGTAAACACTTCCACTCCAGGGAAGATGTACTAGGCTGGTGCCCTTTTATTACAGAATTGTGCTTATATATGACTCTTCTATATAAATTGTGGTAGGTTTCCTATAGGCGTCGGTGATAAGCCGTAGCAGAAACGATAAAGGCCCTGTGATATTAAGAAAATTAATTTGAGAGAATATGTTCCTAATTAGTTGCATGTAAAATTTTCCAATTACATCTTAATATCTTCTATTTATTACCTTAATTGAATTATTGGGCTTACCACAGGTGTTGGTGATAAACCTAAGCAATAGAAATACTCCAACGATAAAATAAATAATTGTTATTAATTAAATAACTACAGGAAACGTCTTTTGAACTCAAAATGTATATTAATAGTTTGTTGCAGAATTGTATTTAATTTATTTATTCTAAAAATGGAAGCCCCAGGCGTCGGTGATAAGGCTAAATAGCATAAATAATTCCAAACTTAAAAGATCATAGACATTATATTATTCTGAGTTTGTTTTTTATATTTGTGTTGATGTTTTATGATCAAAACGTTTCGGGTTTACTTATTTTCATAATTCACGCACAACCGCGAGCGTCGGTAGTAAGTCTAAGTAGCAGAAATAATATCATCAAAAGTAAAATAATTATTAAAAAAAATTATGAACAGTATTTTGTCCAATAGGTTTCTCATTATTTCGACAAAATGTCATAATTATAAAAACCTACCCAAAGGCGTTGATGATAAGTCTCAGCGACAGATAAAATAACAATCGTTTCAGTTCTAGTTTTTATAATCAATGATTGCGGGTTAGTCGCAGGCATTGGTGGTAAGCCTCAGAAACAAAACGGTGTTAATATGTACACTGTATAAATATTAAGCCATGGTTTTGTTGGTGTATTAATAGGTCACTCGTCTTTTAAAGTTCGTTTTCTAAATGGTTAAAAAAATGGTATTCAGATACTGTTACCTTCTTAAATCTTCCACTACAACTCCCAAAACCCTTAACTGTCCAGAACGGGTTCCATCTAATTTAGAGGCGTTAAGATACCCCCGGACTTAGCCAGAGATATTTAAGACGGTTGTTAAAACCGGAAACGAGTTATCTTTCTCTCCTAATTGACACGTCCAGTGATCGAACAAGGCCGTTCGATCTTCTCGTCCCTAAAGAATTGTCCCGTCTTATCGTAAATCGACTTTTTGTGGTTTGGTGCGGATCCTCTTTGTTTCCTAACTGTTAAAATTCTGCAATTCAAAGCCGAAGACATTTGGGGACTTGTGCGCTGAATAAAGAATTTGTTTTTATGGTAGTTAGTAAACTTTACAAAAATAGTTCAATGTTCTTTGGTCACCTTGGGCTAGCACGTGACGAAAATTCAAAAGTGTCTTCCTTGTGATTGAAATTCGGAACCGATCAGCGGCTCTGTTGGGAATTTTTTCTCAAGACCTTTCAGGATGTTGCTTGGAATTGTAGCCAAAGAAAACCGCGTGAGTTTCAAGTAATTTTTCCGCCATAGATTAAATAAAAGTTGTAATCGTTCTAATAACTTAGATCACCTCAAACCAATTTCCAACATCATATATTTTACATTTTAATCAGTTTCGAGTGATTAATTGAATTTAACACAAGGAACTCCCAAATTATTTCAAATATATTCAAGAGATTTTCCAATCAAATTAAATTAAATTAAAGTAATTTACCTGATTTTATGAAAGTTATCAAGAATTTATAACTGATTTTAAGTGATTCAAATGATTTCTTACAACATGACCTCCCCATGAGTTCCTAAGCGATTTGAATTAAATGTTGATATTTTAAAAACAATCTCAAGCAAACGTATGTAACTGCACAGTCGATATTTAAGCGATTGAACTAATTTGCTACGGCAGTAAAATCCTAAGTGATTTCAATTAAATTGAATAGAATCTTGAATCGATCTCAAATTATTTAACTGAAGATAAACAACAACAAATCAAATCAAATGTTCTTTCGGCAGTACAAACTGATCTCAATTAAATTTTTGAGTTTTGCTCGACCATAAGTGAATTAATTGAATGTACGTAATACAGATCAATATAAATACTTGTAATCAAATGTAAGCAAATTAATTGAATTTTAGAACCAAAAATGATTCAAGTGATCTAGCTGATTGGATGGAACGAAAAGGATTTCTTAATAGTATCAAATAAATTGTTCAAGATTTTGAAATGATTTCAAATGATAGAATTGAATTTATGTAACCTAATGGTCATTTTCAAGTGATTTCCTGCAAAATGATATACAAGTGTTTCAAAAAAATTGTTGACGTACGTGAATTGATTACATGCAGATAAACACAAAGTTTAGGTCGTTTTCTTCAGGTAATTTTACGCAAAAAAAAAATATTTCGAGCGAATTCAATAAATTGTTGAGGATTTTAAAGCGATTCTAACTAAATTACCTGAATTAATGCAACTAGAAGTAGGTTTAATAATGTCATTCAACTGATTTCATGTAATAACAAATTGAGGATTTTAAAGCAATTGTAACTGAATTACCTGAATTGATGCAACTACAAGTAATTTTAATAATTTGATTCAACTGATGTAATGTAATAACAAGTTGAGGATGTTAAAGCCATTCCAACTGAATTACCTGAATTGATGCAACAACAAGTAGTTTTAATAATTTGATTCAACTGATTTAATGTAATAACAATTTGAGGATTTTAAAGACATTCCAACTGAATTTCCTGAATTGATGCAACTAGAAGTAGTTTTAATAATTTGATTCAACTGATTTAATGTAATAACAATTTGAGGATTTTAAAGCCATTCCAACTGAATTACCTGAATTGATGCAACAACAAGTAGTTTTAATAATTTGATTCAACTGATTTAATGTAATAACAATTTGAGGATTTTAAAGCCATTCCAACTGAATT
Source organism: Limonius californicus (assembly GCA_014611495.1). Taxonomy (NCBI): domain Eukaryota; kingdom Metazoa; phylum Arthropoda; class Insecta; order Coleoptera; family Elateridae; genus Limonius; species Limonius californicus. The sequence goes on along the minus strand of JABXWE010019723.1, from coordinate 1,506 downwards.
ACCTGAATTGATGCAACTAGAAGTAGTTTGAATAACGTGATTCAACTGATTTAATGTAATAACAAGTTGATGATTTTAAAGTGATTCCAACTGAATTACCTGAATTGATGCAACTAGAAGTAATTTTTGATAATATGATTCAACTGATATAATGTAATAACAACTTGGGGATTTTAAAACGAATCCAACTGTGTTCCCGAGTTCATGCAACTACAAGTAGTTTTAATAATGTGATTCAACTGATGTAATGCAATAACAAGTTGGGGATGTTAAAGCCATTCCAACTGAATTACCTGAATTGATGCCAACTTTTTACAAAATAGTTTTTAATAATTTTGATTCCAATTGATTTAATGGTATAACGATTTGTAGATTTTATAGACATTCCAACTGAATTTCCTGAATTGATGCAACTAGAAGTAGTTTTAATGATTATATTCAACTGATTTAATGTAATAACAATTTGAGGATGTTAAAGCCATTCCAACTGAAATACCTGAATTGATGCAACTAGAAGTAGTTTGAATAACGTGATTCAACTGATTTAATGTAATAACAAGTTGATAATTTTAAAGTGATTCCAACTGAATTACCTGAATTGATGCAACTAGAAGTAATTTTTGATAATATGATTCAACTGATATAATGTAATAACAACTTGGGGATTTTAAAGCGAATCCAACTGTATTCCCGAGTTGATGCAACTACAAGTAGTTTTAATAATTTGATTCTATTGATTTAATGTAATAACGATTTGAGAATTTTAAAGACATTCCAACTGAATTTCCGGAATTGATGCAACTAGAAGTAGTTTTAATAATTATATTCAACTGATTTAATGTAATAACAATTTGAGGATGTTAAAGCCATTCCAACTGAAATACCTGAATTGATGCAACTAGAAGTAATTTTTGATAATATGATTCAACTGATATAATGTAATAACAACTTGGGGATTTTAAAGCGAATCCAACTGTATTCCCGAGTTGATGCAACTACAAGTAGTTTTAATAATGTAATTCAACTGATGTAATGCAATAACAAGTTGGGGATGTTAAAGCCATTCCAACTGAATTACCTGAATTGATGCAACTACAAATAGTTTTAATAATTTGATTCAATTGATTTAATGTAATAACGATTTGAGAATTTTATAGACATTCCAACTGAATTTCCTGAATTGATGCAACTAGAAGTAGTTTTAATGATTATATTCAACTGATTTAATGTAATAACAATTTGAGGATGTTAAAGCCATTGCAACTGAAATACCTGAATTGATGCAACTAGAAGTAATTTTTGATAATATGATTCAACTGATATAATGTAATAACAACTTGGGGATTTTAAAGCGAATCGAACTGTATTACCCGAGTTGATGCAACTACAAGTAGTTTTAATAATGTGATTCAACTGATGTAATGTAATAACAAGTTGAGGATGTTAATGCCATTAAAACTGAATTACCTGAATTGATGCAACCACAAGTAGTTTTAATAATTTGAT
>JABXWE010019722.1:0-20333 GCA_014611495.1 Limonius californicus | reverse complement strand
CTTCTTGGTCCTGGGACGGACCGGGCTGGTTGTCTTGACGACGTTTCGGCAAAGTCACATTTGCCATCTTCAGGTCTTGTCGGATAACTTTCTGCTGATGCTTCTTGTAATACGACTGTAATACAACAGTCGTATTAATTTTGTTGGATAGCGATTGAAATATATTTCAGATGCAATATCACAATTGTTATTACTTTGAATAAAGCTTTCTAACATATCACATTTCGCGTAATTTTCGTAAGACATCTTCACTTTTACGATTAAATGAGTTAATTGTAATTATGACGGAATCAAAATCGCTAATATGCAATTTACTTGCAAACAGATAAACACTGTCATAGATAACACCCGCTTACTTGGAATAAATATAAAAAAACGCTAAAAGTAATCTAGTAAAATATTATGTCCGCTATTAAAGACTTACACATCAAAAGTTACCCGACATATGATATATAGTTAGAAAGAAAAAAAAATCCGTTTTAACTAAACCATAGCCAACTATGATTCCCATTTGAAAAAATACAACTTTAGGCCATAACTCGACATTGCACCCTTTTTTTCAAATTTTCTGGACGCCACTGGATTATACAGAAAAAAGTGCCTTGAGAATATAAGTTATCTTCTCCTAACTTTACAAACAACCAAGATACTCATATGTGTCTAAAAGTCGAAAAATCGAACTTTTGTTTATAACTCGAAAACAAAAGACGATAGCAAATTTTTGTTTCGGCCAGTGAATTTGTCTCAAAAAAAGAGATCGAGAATTTGACTTCCACTTTTTTGTATCTCCTATAGTTACCGAGTTGGTACCCTATACAAACATCGAAATTTGCCCACCCTGTACAGTACTAGCTAATAACAATGATGTAGCTTACATTCTTAACCAAAACTTCCTGGTGACGTAAAATATGATTTATATTATTTTGCGGGTAGGTCAAATTTGTGGGAACCCGTGTATTTTTTAGCGTGCTCTATAATCTGCGATTTTTAATTTTACTGTCATTTTTTTTTGTGTTAAATAAGAACATTTCGTGCAGATTTTATGTGGAAAATTTAATATTTAAATGTTTCCCAAGATAAACGTCATTTATAACATACGTCGTAACTGACATTTAATGGGGAATTAAAATAAATAATAAGAATTGCATAGAAAAATTTCGAAAACTTTTATTATTTTTTCTTATTATTGTGAGCATTGGAAGACTACTCATACGAATGTGTACAGAAGCTACGAACGCGTTAATGCGGCTCTGTAAAGTATTACAGTAAATTTCAATTAACACATAAAAACTAGGCTTTTCCAAATGTGAAAATAAAAATAACGCTGTAAAATGGTTCTTGGAAATCTTGTGGTATACAAGAAACGTTAACCTCCAAAAATTACAGTTTAGTGAAGCGTGTATGGCATGTTTCCTAGGATTCCCATACCAACAATGCAAACAAGATGGTTGTAATTTTGGTTGCCTACCAGTATATAACATTTCGAATCAGTGGAGTCGGAGTCAGAGTCGGAAAAAATTTATCGAGTCCGATTACGAGTCCACATTTAAATTTTATTTCTGTTTTTAGTGCAGTGCAAATTTTGACTCGTTTGAATTTCGGTTTTTACTCAAGTATTGAACCATTTCTCGATATATTTGTTTCTCTTTTGTATTACACACATGAGGCATACAATGTTCCAGTATTTAACACATTCGCGGACATTATTGCTATAGCAGTATCTGTAATGACTGTCCTGTGGGACACTATAGCAGATCAAAGTTGTAGTTGTAGTGATGTAGAATCACACTACTGCTATAGCAGTAAAGTTTGCATGTAAAATACGTGAGTGCAAACCTTTGTGTCCCGTAATATCGCACCTGAATTTTTGGCACTGTGCTGATAAGTAGGTGTTGAAGCTGATTAGCTACATATGTATGGTGTGATCGAGGAGGGGGCGTGTGGTGCATCTACTGCTATTGCAGTAATTGTACATTAGTAGTGCATGTGTTGGCGGATGCAGTGTGCAAGTAGAGCAGTGGATTCAAAAGAGGAAGCTCGTCTTTTACAATTGTATAAAGAAGTGGACTCTGTGATGAATCTTTGAGTGACAGCGAAGAAGATCCGTACTATGATGATGGGGAATTCAACGGAGATGCGATCTACATGCCAAAAAGCGTTGACACCGATAACAGTTCTTCTTCTGAAAGGAAAAATAATGGCTTTACTGAACAGAGAGATAACGATAACCAAAATCTTGATTTTGGAAATGATAATGATGATCCCGACTGGTCCGAAACAACAAGTGACATACCAGATTTCAGGTTTAATAAAGATTCTGCAGGAACAAACATCGAAATTGTGGGCGATTCAACACCTACTGATGTTTTCAAATTGTTTTTGAAACAATTAAGTAATGTAATTTTACGATGCACAAATAGTTATGGTCAAAAATTAACAACCGAAGCAAGGCCATATGGTAAACACTCGCGTGTTACAACTTTTACGGTTGTTGAGGAAGAAGAGTTAGAGAAGTTCATTGGTTTTACATTGCTTCGTGCTCAAATAGATTTTCCTACACTACGCTCAGTCTTTTCTACAGATTCTCTTTACTACCATCCAATATTTCCGTTTACTATGTCTGGAAGACGATACGAAAAAATGTTGAGGTCACTAAATTGTTGCAAAATTCCTTTGCTTTTGAAAAACTTTCAAAATGCTTATCAACCTGAAGAACACATATCTTGGAACGAGTCTCTGATTCTCTTTCGTGGGATATTAAGCTTCCGACAATACATAAAATGAAATAAAGCATAGCACGGGATTAAATTTTATGAACTATGTGCTTCTAGGGAAGCAACCTGCAGACGATAACCAATCTAAAATTGACGCGCTTGTATTTCGTCTCATGGCTCCTTATTTGAATAAGGGCCATCACTTAGTAATTGACAATTGTTATAACAGCATAGGGCTTTCACAGAAACTTATTAAAAAACAGACTCATACAACCGGAACTTTAAGACAGAATAGGAAGAGCAATCCCGATGGTGTTACGAAGAAGAAGCTAAAGAAAGGTGAGCACATTTGGATGGGACGTGGGAAGTTATACGTGTCGAAGTGGAAAGACAAGAGAGGCGTGTTGTCTATAACTACAAAGTATCATCCCAAACTGGCATGTGTGCCAAACCATTTAGGTCAGGTATACAGGAAAATACATTTTCCAATAATATCATTTTCTGTAAACTTTTATTTATTTCAGATGAAAACAAAGCCACTTCAGGTTTCAGAGTACAACCAATATATGTTTGGGGTTGACAGATGTGACCAGCTAGTGGCATATTACTCTAGTTCTAGAAAAACTATACGATGCGATGGTACAAAAAGGTTATTTTTCATTTGCTGGATGTGGCAGTTATGAATGCTTTACTGGTGTACAAGATGAAAAAGGAGAAAAAAATAAGTTTTTTGCAGTTACGTGAAATGCTTATTAGAGATCTACTGCGTATTCCAGCAAATGTTAAACATAGAAGAGACCTAGTCAAACAAATCAAAGTGCATGATAGTCATCGCGCACTGAACATGCAAGCTGGTAATCAAGAAATTGTACATACACATTTTCTTGAGAAGATACCCCCGCTCCTTCAGAAAACTATTCACGCACGAATTATTCTCAAAACTGTAGACAGTGTGTCAAACAGACCAAGAGGCTACAAACTTCATAGAGATGCAAGGGCTGTACCCAGAAACCGCCACTTTGTCCAGGGTGTTTTGAAGCGTACCACCTTCAACTTTAAACTTACTTTAACTTTTTGCAATGCTGCGTTTCTTTATGTTTTTAAGTGTTACTAATTATTTTTTGTTCACTAAAGATATATTTAGAGGCAAAAAAATAGATTTTTGTGTTACTATTATACCAGTAGATCGTCCCTGTGCATGAAATGTGGAATTTCGTGGGACGCTACTGCTATAGTAGTAACCATTTTTTACCAACAATTTAGAAAACCCCTTTGAATAGTGCCCTAAAAATATTTTCCGTATTGCTTTACCGATTCAAAAGTTATATAGGTGTTCCAGGACAACCCATTTTGAAAAATGTACTGTCCGCGAATGTGTTAATTTTGTCGAAGTCGGAGTCGGACTACTAAAATTATTATGAGTCTGAGTTGGAGCCGAATGTGTTTTACCGATTCTGCAGTCCTGCTAGAAGCGAGTCCTTGTTATGTACTTTTAAAATGTGCCGCTTTATATGAATTAATTCCGTAATCTGTTTGGCGCTTCGTAGGAATTAATATCGTTATTTTAATTGCAGTCTTGTTTTGGGTTATCGTTGAGCTATTTTGTTTTGTCTTTCTGGCTCGAAACTGCCGACTTTTGTTTTTCTCGCGCACGACCTTAAGCGCTTCCGAGAACTCACGTGTCCCTTATTCTAGAATATTACATAACATTTCGAAATATGGTGCAATCTTTTGGGGGGTGCAGATTCCCGTTGCGTTTGTACGTCAGTCAGTCTTCCACCTTTCATGACTCCGGTGTCTTCCCAAATTACATCTTCAGGGGAGGGCCGTAAATATATCGAGTGCTGCAAGTGGCGGCTTTTGAGTTTTTTTGAGGGGTATCTGTTATGTGTGTTCCGTCTCGCTGTTTTATTACCAAGGGGTATAAACAGACCATCGGCTCCTGCCGGATTTAAAAGGGATACACTTGATTCAACCCCGGTAAAGGCAATTTCTTGGTGAATTGACCGATCGCCGTTAGGCGGATTAATTTCGAAACCAGCTCCGTCGCTCTGCGGTTATCATTGGTGCGCTGAATGTATCAAATTTCCGGGCCCCTGGATGTTAACTTCCTTCAACCCAGCGCCAGGGTCGTACCCATGGATTTTTATCATCTTGTGAACCAGTATTGTGCCGGCCGCTCCTATTTCCGTTCAAGGTAAGAGATCAAGTTTTGTGATGTGTAAAAGTAATCGTTTTTGTTTCGCGTTATCTTGCAAACTTCATATTTTGCTTCTATGTAACGACTGTTAAATTTTATATGTAACAACCACCTAAAAACAAATTGGCAAAACATATCGCAAGAAGGATATTTTATTTAAGAAACAATACAAACATAATTATGTAATCCAGACTTATAGCGTTATCACTTGTCATTTTCTTGTATTGTCATTTTTAACCTTTCAATTATATGTGTGTTTAAAGTTTACTGCCTCTTATTGTGTCTTTTGTACTTGTTTGTGTAAGAATTTTGCAAGCTTTAAATATATAGGAGGAGGCACTATAACGGTAAGTTCCATTCCCGTAAGCTGTTGGCTTCTCGGCCTTCCACGAGGACCTACAAACAGCTGGATTTGGAAGGTGGCGCCCACTTATTTTGACTCGCCCTGTACACAACTAAAGATTTTCTCCCGTAAGCGATTTTCACGAACTCCCCCCTACTCCTCCGAGCTAAGCTGTAGGCCGTTTTCCATCCATCTGGTTACGGGTCGTCGAAAAAGCTCGATTAACATCCTTTTTTGGGAATTTTATAAAAAAAATCAAAACAATAAAGGAAGCAAGAGCTACGTTATCCAACACAATTAAAATACATACAATGGGTGTTCAAAGTATGGAACATACCAAATAAAACTGAAACAAATAATTTTTGTAAATATACTGCAAGACGCGATTTTATTTTTAAAAATGCACCTTTGTATGTTTAAATCATTTTCCGACATTCATTTGTTCTCCCCTTATTTTGATAGATCACCTCAACAGTTAAATGTGATATAAAATAGTTGGTGCCATACATAACTTTTTTCTTACAAATATACATCCAAAATTCAACAAATTCAGAATTTATTTAATAAAAATAACTCACTACGTCTGTTTAGATTTAGATTTTCGACGTTTTGAGTCAGTTTCAGCTCTAGCAAGTATTTTTCCAAACAATGAAGATACTTATATGGCCCACCCAAGCATTAAGTGTCGACAAGCCCCTCCCCAATTTTGTGCTCAAATCCGGCACTTTCTTAATGATACGTTCCCTGATAGATGGTTAGGACGCCATGAACCATTTGAGCGATCTGCGAGGTTAACTGCCTTAACGCCACTAGATTTCTTTCTATGGGGTCTGTGAAATCGGGAGTTTACATTAATAAGCTAAACCATTTAGACGAGTTAAACCCTCGGATTCGTTTAAAAATGGAAAATATTGGACCGGAAATTATTAATCGTTTGAGACAACGTGCTTACACACGTGCTGGCCAATGCCAACTGATTAATCTTAGAAAATTTGAACATTTCCGTCAGGCTTTTTTTCATAATGATCTTATTTCCATTATAAATAAATCCTGAATGTTCGAATTTTAAATGTATTTTTCTCAAAACAATTGTTATGTACCAATTATTGTATATCCCCATTTAACTGGTGAGGAGGTCTATAAGAACAAGGAGCAAAAATGACGTTGCCATTTAAAAAGTAATTACCGCGTCATCACTTAAGAACAAATGAATGTCGGAAAATGATTATGATATACAAATATGCATTTTTAAGAAAGAAAATCGACGTGTTTTTAGGATTTTTACAAAATAATCTTTTATTTAGTATGCCCCATACTTTTGACGTGTACTGTATATAAATTAACACTCTAAGTGCGTGTCAATCTTACGGGCGTGTTATAGAATTGGTTTAGAAATAGCAATATTCTAATTAAAAATCCCCACAATATTTAATTTTCTACCAGTATGGATTCAAGTGAAATTTGCAAGTTTCTTCCATCTCATAGCTTTGTATGTCACTGAATTGTCACCATAACTTAAACATAACTGATACGTGGGTGAAGCTTACGTCAAGATACAGCAACGGAGTACAACAACTTAGTGATTATTTAAAAAAATTTCAATTTTATAAGGTTCTTCCATGCTTTCGATTACTATCTGTGTATACTGCTTTGGCAATTTAATTCCCGGACTGGCATAAAAAGAATAAATACAATTTAAGTACAACTGAAAATATTAAATGTTTAGTCAAAGTAATTAATAGCTAGACTTGTTCCAACATTCTAGAAATGTGTGAAAACAGTCAGCAAAGGCTTCCGAAAAATTGTATCAATTCGATGGTTACATTTTCCTTAATATCTTCTTCATCCTGAAATCGTTTCCGAAAACATGTTTAGGAAACTAGAAAAGAAAAAGAGTACCAAGTCGGAGAACAGATTAAGTAATTTATTTCAACAACTCCGTCTTTCATATACAATTACTTCACAATCAGTGCAGAATGAGCAGGTACATTCTCATACAAGAATAACTTACTACTCTTTTATCGAAATTGCGATTGCTCTGGAGAAATGCGTTGCATGAATCACTTCATCGTTTCTACATGCACTCTTTTTACTGTTTGTTATTGAGACACAATTTCGTTATAGATCTTATTCTGTTTATGAAACCAGTTTTAATTCTGGAAATTTACAGACGAAACTTGATAATGCTTTTCCAATCTACTGCAAGCTCCGTGAGGGAAGAACTATGCACAGACCTTCCATTTTTCTAAATCTTCCTGCAAAATCGTCTTCTTGTTGAGGTTCAACTCATCTGTCATTATTCAAAGGACCATTCAGCAATCTTTTGTCACAATTTCACAAACTTTATTGATCGAATCTGTTTTTTGAGAGATCAACGGACGTCCGGTTCTGTCCATCTTTTAAAGGTTTTTAAGTTATTCAAATAATCTACGAGTAGTACGACTTACGGTGTTAACACCGTACACAGTTTTCAACATCATACGAGACAATGCGCCTTGTCACACAGCAATTTCAATAAACGATTTTTTGGCCAGTAAGAACATTCCTGCGGCTCCTCAGCTTTCTTATCCGCCCAACTTGTGTCCTTGTGACTTTTTCCTTTTCCCGAGACTGAAAAATCACCTCAAGGGACGTCATTTTGGAACACTAGAAAACATTCAAACGGTTGTAACCGGCCAGCTGAAGGCTATTCCAGTACTGCTATGAGGAGTAGAAGAACCATTTCCAGCGCTATGTGGCTTCCCAAGGCAATTACTTTGAAGGAGACAACGTTGAATTGTAATTTTATTTGAATAAAAAATTGAAAAAAAATGAGTCTCTCTACTTAATTTACACACCTTGTAAGCTGCTGTGGGAGTTTTCTGTATTGTAAAACACAATTTCATATTCATTCCATAACGACTGATCAATACACGATATATACTTACGCTAGTATCCAGGATAAAAACGAACAGCTATTCGTTATTCACTTGACAATCCTCTACTGATAAAACTGTGAACTATTATATGCTGCTTTATTTTTGGTTTAATTTAGGGATACTCCAGTGCTGCACCATGAATCCGGATATTAAATTGCCAAATCCTGTATATCGGCTATAACAGTGGTTCCCAAACTTTTTCGGTTCCCAGCGCCCTTAATGTATCAGAATTGTTCCACGGCGCCCTAAGTCAAAATATTTATTCTATTCTATCTATCTATTTACTCTTTATTATAGGGAACCCAGTCTCGCACAAATAGGATGTTGCAAATGGAGTTAAGGTTCGTTGAGCTTTACCACTTAGCAGCTGCTATTCATCTTTTACTGATATCCAAATGTCAGTAAATTCCATGCTGTCAAATTTTGCCTTCAATATATTGTCGCAAGCCAACTCAATAAGATTTCCTTCTCCTAAAGAAGTAAATTCAAATGGAACTTTGGTTCTATATGGGTCTTGAATCTATGCGAATTTTTATATGTAAATATCTGCTTGAAAGTATTTTTCGAACCATATGAAAAGCTGTGATAGGTGATCTTCAAAAACAGATTTTATATTGCAAGGAAATCAACTTCATTGGAGATTACAAACTGGAGCAACAAGGGAAAACAATCATTGTGTACCACCTTCATTCATTTTTCTTTTTCATATATTTTTTTCTGAAAACTGAAATCATCTGGGTCCATTTCAAAAGGTGCATGTAGCCTTCTTGCAAGGAGAAATTCAACGCATTTAAATTTTCAAAGATGTCACATAAATATGCTAGTTTAACAAAAAAAAATTCGTTTCTACAAAGTGTTGCTTGCCGTAATTGAAACGTACAAGGCAATATATTGCCACGAGAGAGCCATCCTGAGTGGCAGCAGTACAACAAAGACGCGTATTCTGCTCCCATATTCTCACACCATTTTTTGAAAAACCTTGCTTTTACTGGTCGAGTTTTTATATAGGTAGGTTACTATATTCACCACATGTTCTAAGACTAGTTTCAGTAGAAGACCCAAATACTTTGATGCGAGTACTTCTCTGTGAATGATGCAATGGGTCCACACTGAATCCGGAGTTTTGTTTCGAATAAGCGCCTGCAATCCTCCATAACGGCCGGACATCGAACGACGAACGTCAGTACAAACACCAACGCACTTTGTCCACTCCAAATTATTTTCAAACTTAAATATGTTCAGGATCTCGAACAAGCCTTGAGCCTTTGTACTTACAGTGATACTTTTACAGAAGAGAAGATCCTCCATAATGGAATTACCACCAACCGTACGTAACAAATCAAGTGTGCAGCCTTATTATTGTGTGTGGCCTCATCCAGCTGCCACCCAAACTCATTTCCTTCTAATTTTTCAATTAATTGATTATTGAAATCCTCCGCCATGTGCTGAATTCTGCGACTGATGGTATTGTTATACAAACGCACATTTGAAAGCAGTTTTCTAGCAGACTCGCCGATCATAATATTCACCAAATCTACAACAGCCGGTAGAATTAGTTGTTCTGCGGTGGCATGGGGCTTTTTACAATTCGCAACTCTGTATGCGGCCTTGTATGATGCTAGCAAAGCATTGTTGGGTATTGACAAATGCTTAGAAAAGGTACCTATTTGTTATTTTAATTCATTTAACTTTCTGGTAAATAAGTTGCGAGGTTTACCAACGAAGCTTTAGTGATTGGCTTTTAAGTGGCGTTTTAACTTACTTGGCAGATACACTCTGGTGTCAAAACTTTCAAACACAATACACACTGTGGTCTCTCTTCATCGTTGCCATTTGTTGATATATAGCCAAAATCCAAATAACTGTCGTTATATTTACGATATTTTCGCTTCCTCACACTCCTGCCACTAGTTTGTGGTGCGTCCTCTTTATTTTCAATAATATAAATAAATATCAATATCAATAAAATAATTATTACAGCAATGATACAGAATATTACCTAAACTGAATACTATACAGAAACTATATAGTCGTCACAACGGATTGCGGAAATAAGTCATTGGATTTTTACTCGTCCTCTGGATCCGTTACTATTGCAAAAGATGTCTAATATTGGAACATTTTCGCGGCGCCCCTGTAGCACAGTTTGGGAATCACTGGACTATAACATAATTATTACCAACAATTGTTGTTTTGAAAAAAATACCGAATGATATGTTATAAAAGTTTAATTTGATTTTGATAAAAATAATATAAAAAACAAAACTAAATCTTCAATAGTAAAGCATAATCTATAGAACGGCATTCACAATTAATTGTTAAATGCCATGCTTCGATAAATTAGTCTAAAAGTGATTCCTGATGGTAATTGCATTCCACAATACAGAATAATAAAAAACTAACTTTTGCATTTGAATTAAAAATGTATTTTTTACGAAAGATGCATCAGGCGTTTATTAGACTAATTTTACAATTATACATAAGACTAGAAAATAGGTACGTTTTCTTAGGGTAGTCATATCTTATAATTAACAATTAATCATTTGCAAAAACATAAAATTAATAATACTCCTGTGTAGTTATTAAAAAGGTCTAAAAAAATTAACACAAAAATTAGACAAGGCTTGCTTCAGACTCAGTAAAATGACACAAGTACAAAATTATACAACTTTCAGTATGTTTTAGCACGGTAACAAACACCGTTAGGCCAAAATAGAAATGATTAAGACCACTTGTGCAAGATCATCAGAAAACTAACAAAAAGTTCAAATGTAAGAGATTTTTCTGTCTTTTCTGATCAAAACGCATGATGACACAATTAAAATTGCCAAACTTATCTTGATGACTTTGTGAAGGTAAAAATAACTGCAAAAGTTACCTTTTTTCACTTAAAACATAGTTTGGCAAAACTTATATATTAGTCACGTGCTAAAAACATGTAGAAAGTAATAACATCCGTTTATAAACAAGAACAAAACAAATTGTAATTTATAGTTTAAATCTAGAATAGTTTAAATAACGCGTTTAGTAATGAAGCTGCTGTTCGGGTTCTTCGTGTTTCACGGGGGCGGTTTTGTGGACGACAGCGTTGAACCCGTTGTGCTTGTCTGCGGTGTAATCCACGGTCCTGATGGAACCATCGGGTTCGACAACGGAATATTGGCCTTTGACGACATCTCCATCACGAGTTTCGTGTTGACTCTTGACATCTCCGGTGTGGTAATCGCTTACTCCGTATTTGAAGGTGTATTTAGGATATGCCTGAACATAATCATTTTTTGGATGTGAGTAAATTTGCTAATAAATACCAATACAATTCATTTAAAGTTGTTTTATGATAAATATTTCAAAGCAATTAGCTTTGTTAGTAATAGTTTAGGAAACTACTATTTTAATTAAGATTACCTACAGGATCAAATATTCCCAGACAATATATCTATTAGCCTTTTATTAAATATAATAGCAAAGAGTTAAAGTCTTCTCGAGTTATTGGTAACCATTGGCTTACTCAGTCTCAGGAGGCTAGTGGTTAGCACACTTAGCTTTGGATCCAAGGGACCTGGATTTTTTCTGGTGGGGAAAAGCTGAAAGTGGGCCATCTATCGGATAAGAAGTAAAGCCGTAGGTGCCACTACGATAATAACTACTGATGTTGAAACTACCTCAGATAGGCAAAATTCATAGTTATTCACAGTGGCCAAGAGCTTCAGTGTACAGAGATGCTTGGAAATGCTTGTACTAGATCTGGTTCAATCAAAACAATCAAAGAAGAACCACTGGTATAACGGCAGGCCATAGAGAAAATACGAAATTGTTTCCACCAATGACAAACAATAGAAAATAAGTAAGTGATGAAAAAATATATCTGGGAGAAAATTTCTATCTAAGTATAGCGTTCATTGAGAACTATCAATTTTGACAGCATTGCAAATGTATAAACATACTACTTTGTGAGAAGTTCGTGTTGTCACTAAATTGCAATTTTTAATGAAAATTAGTTTCAAGGTTATAAATGCCGAATTGCAATCATGTGGAGGTTGGCTCTCATTTCTGATGTACAAATACAGCAGATTCAGAGAATCTTCACGGTTAAAATTACCAAATGTATACCCTATTATATAATATAACTGTTACTTATTTGGCTATTCATTATAACTAAATTTATCTTCTAGGCCTCTAACAGAGAGGCCCTACCAGGACTAAGGTCTCGTTGTTAGTTTACAACCCTATTGGTTTGTTGGAACTTTCAGGTACAAATCTCGAAACCCATTACACTGTAGATGGTGTTTGTTATATATTCAACTCTTTAAGGGCTGTAAGTATCGAAATATATTATATTGGGGAAGATATTCACAATCCATGTTGTTGAAGATCATCTTCAGGTTTAGATTTCCAACAATACTGTTTAGTAGGTGATTTGTATCTAGCATACAGCGTAAAAAGCTTGAAAGAACATTAATAGCAAAAATGTCGAAATTGTTACTTCTAGAAGACGTCTTAGCTACTAATATTAATTAGGATGTTCAAAAAGAAAAATCTATAAACAAATTGTAGAAAAGATCTGCTAACTACTCTTCTATTAATTTTGATGCAGGCATCTTCGCTTATCTGTATTGTAGTATTCTTCGGCTGTTATGAATCTTGATTTTCGTCTTTGAGTAGTGTAAGACATACTGTTACCTCTACGGTAGTGGCAGGAGGTAGGAACATCGATGACTCGGTTCAGTCCGCAACCAAGATGCTACCACTTCGCCAAAAATTGCAAAATCCAAATCAGTTACAGTTAGTGGTTCGTATATAACATATAAAACAAAGTAATGTTAAGATTTGTACCTAAAGTTGTTCCTGCTTGAAGATTATTTTTACCTCCTTAGCTATTGAAAAAATCTCCAGGCAAAAAAATTTCGAAGCACAGCATTTTATGTAACGTGCTTGTTAAACATTTAAGTATCAATTTCAATCTTCAGGGTTCCAAAAATAAATAAGTCTTTTGATTGTGTAAGTCCCTTTTCTGATGAAAATCGTATTCACGTTTACAAATATAGACACGTAACACTTTGTAAAAAATAATTTGTTTTGTAATATACAGGGCGGCCTACTAAAGTGGAAAATGTAGCTCAAATAACAATTTACCCATTTTTTTCTCATTCATTCATACTACTCCCCCCCACCCCCCCCGGAACCGCTTACGCAGTAGTTCAGGGGGCTGTGGGCGTCCCTTGCACACTAGCCATTCATGCAACATATACCTACCCTAAATTTAACTAAGCGAAATACGGTCGCCTCAATCGGGATTCGAAACCTCGACCGATCGGACTGCATTTCCCTGTGACCTCGAGTGGTAGCGCGTATCCGCACTGCTCCACCGAGGTCCCTAAATTACAATTTACCTAGTATCCAACATGCGTAATTTATTTCACTAATATACATTAACAATGAGGTCATCTCTTTGGGATTAGACTACGTGTCGTAGGATCCGGAACCGAATCCGGATCCGCCGGTCCAACACTCATGACGCTTTGAGAGTTCTGCCTGCGACGGTTAGCGGAACGTCCGTATCAGTCAAGCATACGACGACACAGTTTAAAGCCGATCAGATAACTTGACTAGAAAATCCTGAAACATCTCATACATGATCAATATTAATATTATCATGATTTAAGTAGCTTTTATAACACTTATCTTTTACAATATAGATATACCACTAGAAAATAATTTTGCGACAGATAGTTTGCATCTACTAATATCAAATAAAATAAATTACTAACAAATCTAGTCATGAACAATATAAAGTAATGTAATTCGTATGGCCGTGGTGGAACCTGATGTCAGAGTGACTGGACCTACCGACTACCACCGTAGTGGTATCCGGGACCGACGGCTTTGACGTGCCCTCCGAAGCAAAATAATATTCTCTAAAGATAAGATTTAGACACCTTCTTAACTATTATTGATAATTATGATGATAAACAGTCAAAATAATAAACAGTATAAAGTACTTGTTGTAGCTATTTATTTTCAGTACAAATCATCTTCAGTATATAACTATGCTAAAATTGCAGTTCTTTGTATTGTAATAAATGCTTTTAAACTATTTAAGTGTCAATTTATATTAGAAGCATCCTCAGAGATTAGAAGCATCCTCAGGGCCCGATTCATTTTACATTAGAACAATAGAACAATATATGATAATATCATATTTTCGTAACCGTTCAAGTATTCATTTTTTGTAGTATATTGCCTAAGTCGTACAATAAGAAATATTTATACTTGTTACAATAAAGGCGTTTCTTTGTTGTCTAATGACTGTAATAACACAACACGTGGGACAAGACAAACAATCACAACAAAAACTACAAAATTATGCGTTAAATTGCGTAACTTTCAGACCATAACCGCGACCTTGCCACTTTCTTTAAACTGAACCTTGCGGCTGTGTTCTAATAAATCGTAGATGTTTATAACAAATTTTTAGTCTTTTTTAGAACCAAAATTTAACAACAATTTTCGTATATTTCTGCAAAATTATGTTTCAAAATTACTCAATTAAATCCTAACGTTTCTGAACTTTAAAAGACTTTTAATAATTTCGTAATTACTTTTTAATTTTCCTAATTTGTATGGCCTTTTCCTCGTTTATGGCCCTTGTCTTACCTTTAGTATTGGCCGTACATACGGAAGCGACATTTGAATTAAGAAAGTAATAAAATAATTTTATATCAATAAAAAAATTGCTTTATGCGTTTGTACTCGCGAATCCCGTCGTAATTTCACCCATTAAACTTGAAAACCCATAAGTAATAAGTGAAATTGCAAGTAGAAATTTCAGGTTGTTTTCTATTTTAGCACGCATGTACCAAACACATGTCGGATTTCATTTTCTGCCAGGGCTAGTGACAAGATCACTCGACCATTGTACAGATGTTGCTGTAATTTCCAGTTTCGCAAGATTCTTGAAATTAATTTGCTGCGAGGCTGCTAATTACTGCGTGCGTGCTTTGATGATCTACTTAATCAATATATTTAATATAATTGACTACGAATATTGTAATATATACAAAGTAAATTATAATTTATACTTTAATTTAAAAAATTTCAATGCGTGATCTTTTTCTAACAATGATAGTAGTACCAACGACAACAATGCGTTAGGTAGTTTGAAATCTTGCATATACCCCTATAGTGAAAACATTTTTAAATCTGTAGATCCTCTTTGTCTAGGCTTTCTCAATTCGGAACTTTTTCAAAGCTGTAAAATCTCTTCAACTATATGTTGTCTTTAATTTTTAACTTAATTTGTTTGTAAAACAAATCATCTAAAGTGGTTAATTAGAGCAGCTCTGAACAATATCATGGTTCTTACGTAGTAATCAGCATGATGATCGCCCAAATCGTAGGATTTATCGCCAAGTTGACCATCATCTTGACCCAATCCATGGCCGGCTTGTGCTAAAGCTTGTTGGGCTTCATATTGGACAGCAGCATCGTTGGCCCCATGGTCGTACTGGATTAATCCGGGGTAAGCATGTACGAGACCAGCGAAAGCAAGGAAAAGCCCAAAAATCTAAAATCATAAAAAATCTTTATTCTAAATTAATGTTATATAATTCCTTGTTTGGATTTTTTTGTTATACTGTTGATTGATTATTTCGACTGAATTATGTGTAAGCCGGAAGTTAATTTAATTGATTATATTTATAAACGGCTGTTGTCACATGCAGAGCAAAAAATGACAATTCTATCAAACGGAATCGGAAAACTATTCACGCTTAATTTGTGCGACGATCTCGGAAGTTTTCATACTTCAAAAAAGAGCACATAAATCTAGATTACTTAAAAAAAATGTCGTCAGGAAGTAGATGCCCTCGTAAAAAACCGAGAACAAATTTAAAAGAATTTCACTTTCTAACTAATCTAATGAAATATATCAAAGATTCTTCGCTTTTCTATAGATAAGGCAAATTAATTGGATTTAAATGGAGCGCCTTTGCGATTATTGCGCCTGAGGGCTTTTTGCTTTATAATTTCGGCGCGCGCTAAAAGCAGCTCTTTGTGCACTAAATTAAATGCTAAGTACAGTAAATGAAAGTAACCAGTCGAGGTAATGTAAACAAGAGCGTCCAATAAGTATGTAGTACTTTTCAACCGTTAAATGCAAATACGCGGACTGGTGGAAAGGAATTGCAATGACCTGAATAATAACTATTTTCAGTTGTGAACTTGCGCATGTTAACACAAGCGCAATTTGCTTAATTTAACAGTATTTATGGTATTTGAAAATCTCAACAATGCGGAATGACGTGCGTGATGATATAATTACCAAAGTGTGAACTAACATTAAAATAATCAAGCAAAGGAAATAAATATAATTACACGTATTAACAATAACAGTATATTAGAATATATTCATTATTGTACTATATGTTCGCAGCGCGAGTAACAAAACGGAAAGGACATTTGACCTGACCCCCTTCAGGAGAGAAAAGATTTCTAAACAATGCTATTTTTCTATAAGCAATCCTACTCTAAACGATAAACTAATAGTCACAACTAGTTATAGCGTTGATAGTCGCTTAATATGGGATACTTTACCATCTAACGTTAGGTACATATGCTGTTTATGTCAAATTGTTAATTCAATTTTCTTGCATTCTAAGACTGTAAACTTAAAAGAACTAAGAACTCTTATTTGGCGACAAAAAACGTAAATATTTAGTTTTGTGACATCTAAGCAGAAACGTTTCTCCTGTACATCAATATTAAGGTTTGTTATTGTTATAATTAGTACATGCATAATGCTAAGTAATTCAATGACAATTACAAAAATTTTAATTGCTCTTATACGAGTATAAAGCTTTACAGTAGTAAAGATTTTATTGCATAATTATTCAAAAATAAATGCCATTTACTTTAATAATGACAAAAAGTACTAAAACATTGGGCTATTTAATTTGAAAATAGTTATTTAGCAGTTATTCTTATATTTTTTCGTTCTTATCAAATGTATTTGGAAAATATAAAGTCCATTAAAAATCCATGGTTATATATAAAAATCATTTGAAGATAAATTTTGTAATATCTTTTATTGGCGTTCAATTACTGTTGCGCCCAATTTATTCAGCGCCTTTTCTACGACACCTAAATTCTCCAGTGCCAGTTTTTACAGTGCCCAAATTCTGCAGAAATAATTTCTACGTTGCTCAAATTCACCAGAGTCAATTTTTGTGGCGCTCAAATTCTCCAGAGGCAGTTTTTAAGCCGCTCAAATTCTGTAGCGCCAGTTTTTACGACACCCAAATTTTCCAACGTTAATTTTTACGGCACCCAAATTTTCCAAAACTAATTTTTACAGCGCTCAAATTCTCCGTAGCCAGTTTTTAAAACGTTCAAATTCTCTAGAGCCAGTTTTTACGATACCAAAATTCTCCAGCGTTAATTTTGACGACGCTCACATTCTCGAGCTCCAATTTTTATGGCGCCCAAACTCTCCAGAACCAATTTTTACGGCGCTCAAAATCTCCAGAGCTAATTATTAAGACGCTCAAATTCTCTAGCGCCAGTTTTTACGATACCAAAATTCTCCAGCGTTAATTTTGACGACGCTCACATTCTCCAGCTCTAATTTTTATGGCGACCGAACTCTCCAGAACCAATTTTTACGGCGCTCAAATTCTCCAGAGCTAATTATTAAGACGCTCAAATTCTCCGTTTTTGCGACACCCAAATTCTCCGGCTTTAATTTTTACAATGCCCAAATATCCAACGCCAATTTTTATATTGCTCGAAGTCTCCAGCTTTAATTTTTACAGCATCCGGTTGACTGCTTTCATCAATGAGTAAATTTATGGGCATAGAAAGAACAAACCACAGAATAAGGCTTGGAGTTTTTAAGAATGGTTATATACGGAAAATGCATTTCCGCTATTAAAGCAAAGCATTTATACAAGGAAGTATGTCTGATTCCGCGTATTTTACCAAACTTCCGTATAGAATCCTTAATAATAGAATAAAAAACAATTTAAATTAAAAAAAATTAATATATTTTTTTTTGCATTTTTCATATTTAGGAAATAATAATAAAATTTGTATATCGTAATTAAAATTCGGTCTTGGTTCATAACTGTTCTCGTAAACATTTATATAACATATGTTTGCGTGGTTTAGCTAAATTTGTTTTATTAACACCATATTTCCATTATTTTTTAAAATTTATGCTTAAAATGTTTCCCTTATTTTCTGACATATTCTTCTTGGAAAAATAAACGGTATACTAAAAAATTTTTGCAGGATAAATGTATTTTTTTAACCTTGATCAATCAATTGAACGGGTTTCATCGCGCTGCATCAAAATACCCGAAACTTATAGGTCGCACCACAGATTAGTTTGATTTGAATAAAATAATAATATCCCATAGTTAAAGTTAATACAATTAAATATCTCCCTTAGACCTGTTTTTCTTTAATAAATTTACACATTTTAGCAGTTGAACTGGGATACTTCTACATGGAGTCGTGTGTTAGCTAACATTTTCATTACGTTGAATCGATGTACGACTTAAATCCATTATTTGTAAACTATTAGAAGCTTCTTGTTCATAAAACTTTTTGCATTTAACAAAATGTTTTTTATTTAACAAAAGATTACTTCCAGATCCACAAAATGATATTTTTTTGATTAAATAAAAAAATTGCGAGTTTGATGATTAATTAAAAAATATTTTATTAACTAATTTTTAACTTTATTCTAAAAATATAAGAAAATTTCGAAAATAATTTACGATAACTTTAAACTCTAACAATAACAAATAATTTTTACTATCTTAAACGACGCTTCCTTATTACCGTTGCATTTCCTTACGACGCTTACCTTAGCAGCTTCCATTGTATGAAATGTACAATCACCTTCAAAACAAGAACAAATGCACTTTTACCCGTACGCTACCGACTGTGTTTAGTGAGTGATTAAGAGAAATTGCAGATGCTTTATATATGCTTTCTTCTTCTTCAAGAATAGAGAGGTACACATACCATATCCAGGCTCTTAGAAGGAGACAAAATTAGGTTATTAGATCTTGCCAACCCATAGAGAGTTCCAAGTTTCAGCAATAATAATTAAACGGGAATTTAAATTATTTATTAGCCAAAATATTCATTAGTTCAAGCCACATGTGTAACGAAATTTACCTAAAATACACATTTAAAATCACTTTCATTTATCAGTATTAGTATTTGGACTGTTGCAATTTAATTGCATATCGTAAATTAAATAAATAAAGTCGTTGAGGATCCAAAAGCGATTATAATACCAATTTCCGATACGCAAACTTCTAAAAATTTAATTGAATTGCGGGAAGATTTTGACGTAAACTACTAATAATATCTCTAATTCTTCTAATTACAGTAATTGTTTAATTAGTGTTTTGATATTATTTATAGTTATTTAAGTGTAGATGTAGTAATTATTTTCTGATACAATTTAGGTAATTGTGTTATAAAACTCGATTTCCTAATTTTCTATTGTGTGTCTTACTTCCTCAATTTTTTACCAAATTCGGTGAAATTATACTGCGGACCACATTTTAGCTAATTAATTTGCAATCCGGATGTGTATGTCTTATCACATGCAAGTCTGACTTGCATAACATTAATTAACATTCCTATTCGTCCCATATAGCACCAGAGTGAAGACAATTCGTTGTCTATGTAATTGAATTAGATTGAATTAAAAGAGAAATTATTATATCAGAACATGTCTTATTGTCATGTGCCAGTTATGTAATTTGAATAATTTCATTTTCTAGAATTGTATTGATTAGCTTGCTTGGGTTATTTCAGAGAGCTAAGAAACTAATGGGCTACTAAAGTGTTTTCAAATTAATTAAAATACGAGTTCTTTATTGTCAACGTAACTACATTAATATGCGGCCTGTCTACATGTACTTTTTTTAGTTGGAAGACAATAAGTTTGCCTTACGACAAATTAAAAATAAGTGGACGCGACTGCCTCCCTGGACTTTCCCATACTGGAAACTGTTCATATCATCTTTATTCAACAGTAGAGTTATTTTCCTCAAAACGGTTGTTCAAGTGCTATCCTAAAACCTTGCCTCGTAACGAACAGACTTACCCTTAATTTCCTTTTAATATGCAACCAGGCA
>JABXWE010019721.1:0-15031 GCA_014611495.1 Limonius californicus | reverse complement strand
AGAGCTGGAACCGCTACGTTCCCGGATCACAATCTGAGATTTAGAAATAAAATATACTTTAAGAAAATTAGCTGAAAGGCTGAGATCCGGATTGAAAACTTTATTGTGCGCAACTTTATTATGAATAGCTCTCGGTTTAATTTAACCACAGTGCAACCTCAAGTTATTCCTACGCAGTTTATACAAATGCTTTCCTGTGGTATTTTGCAACAGTTACGTAACAAGCGTACTATAGTCTCTAGTTTTGCAGCGTTTATACATTATCTAGCAATTAAATAGCTGACCTAAACAATGACAGTAGAAGATACAAGCAGTGGTAATTCTGAATCGATTAAACTATTGACTTCTGCATTAACTTATGAAAATAATAAGGTTCGAAGTATTCATAGAATACGTCAGAGAGATACCAACGGGCATTGTTTTGTGCCGCTTTTCACACTTAATTGAGAATGAATAGGATCAGGGAGTTTGTGCATTTATGGTATTTCTAAACATTGACTACCTACGACGTCGCAAGTCATGTTGCATTTGTATGTTTGAGAACCCGAGGCATCTTACTGTATTCTTTTAGCAGGGAAATAGGACTACATGTTGGAGACGGAAAACTATTTAGTTTGTACTGATGATCAGGAATGCTAGCAGAGGACCAAGATGTCTTGAACTATATGATTATAAAACTTAAATAGGAATACGAAGCTGCAGAACTTTCAATTAATATGGAGAGAATACATAATAGTAGGAGATAACCACCAAGAACATCTTGAACTAGAAATACCAAAGTAGTGGCTACATGTACATATCGAAGAATAACCCTAAAACAAACATGGAAGTAGTAATATGAGATATGACAAAAAAAAAACAGAAGTAATGTTATGTTTTAATTGCCGCTCTGTAGCCGATTACTAGATATATTATTATTATACATTTTTAGTGGACCTTTTTTTTATCATGGAAAAATGTCGATTAATATTTTGTCAACGCGCTTGACCTGGGAATTTCTTGCCCTTGGAATCCTAAGTGTTAAGTTGTTCTACAATTGTTTCACCATATTTCGCAATGTGGTGAAATATTTCCGGCCGATGCATATTGGAATTGCGTTTTCTCTTCAGTCGAATTTAACATCTTCTTCGGCCCGGTTGCTTGCGATAAGCGCCGTAATCAAGTACTGCAGGGGCGGCTTGGGTTTTCGATGGGTGTCCATTGCGTGATTTTCGTATCGCTGTTTTCACCGTGAGTGAACAGAACCATCGACAAGTGCCGGATTAAAGAAACACGCTGGAATTTTAACCATTGGAAGGCAATCCACTACGAATTTGCTGATCACCTTTGGCGGATTAATATCGATCCAATTTTCTGTCCCTCTGGTTATGCCGCTGTTGCGTTAAACGCATTAAAGCCCTGGCCTTAGCGTTATCTGCATTCGATCCAATCTTCAGGGGCGTACCAGGAAATATTTCCCGCTTCCCGAAGATCTTAGGAACACCCCAATTGTGCCACTCTTTACTCCTTACTGAACAACACTAAGGTTCTAATTGTGTGGTGAAACCTTTTTCCGAGCTTAATTTTCAAGTTTCAAGTGCTGAACCTTTTTTTTAAATGCGATGAAAAGCGACCTTCAGTCGCCAGCTGTCCTTTCTTCTTTTGGTTAACTGTAAAGTGTATTCATAAATTGTATTTTTTGGTAAACTCAGACGCCACTGGCTGCGTAGATTTGTTTTAAGAAATTAAATATCACAAGTCACTGACGGCGAGCCTTTTTTAGTTCGCACGTTCCAACAAAATCTTGTATTAATTGACCATAAGTATTACCATTTTCAATGTAATCCTTATATATTTTTTGTATTATGTCAGTAATCTAAAAGAAACTGAATTATATTTGCCTTGAAATTTACCACATCTTTTATTTTTGTGTATTTTTATCTTTGTGTGCATGAACTTTGCAAGCTTTACATATGGAAGGAGGCACAATAAAGGTGAGTCCGATTCCCGTAAGCTTCGGGCTTCTCGGCCTTCCACGAGAACTGGTTCTCTGCTGTGATTTGGAAGGCGGCGCTCGTTAATTTTGACCTACCCTGTACACAACTAGGAAGATTACCCTCCCGTAAACGGTTTCCGTGAACCACCCCTACTCCTCTGAGCTAAGTTGTAGGCCTTTTTCCATCTATCCTGTTGCGGGCCGACGAAAAAGCTCGTTTGGCCCGTAACATTAAACCCAAAATTACGAAAGTGGATTACTTAATAAGAAATTGTAGGAGATCTACACTAGGAATAATTACAAACTACAGAACCAGGTAAAATATGAACATGACCACGAACATAATAGAGGATGTCGAGAAAAAACATTAGCATGGTTTGGACACACAAAAAGGATGACTGATACGAGATGGCCAAGGAGAATTTTAGAATGGATGGACCCATAGAAGAAAGTCGGCCTAAAAGAGGCCGGGGACGACGTAGATGAAAATCATCTTTCCCCACACAAATATAATTTTCATTGGACCATTCGACCATTTTTTATATATGAGGCTATACAAGCAAGAGAGTTATTTGACAATTTAAATTCCGTTGCATAAACACCATCGTAATATTTCAACAATAGTTAACATTAGAAAACTATAACTATGTACTTCTAATTATTACAAAAGTAACTCGTATATATGCAATGTAACTGGTTAGACAAGGTATTAATTTAGCTAAGTACTTAACAATTTAGAAATTTTGGTCGAGTATATACAATTACGAAAGCACAAAGGTTAACATAATTATCGAAATTTATAAAAATAGACTGCAATTATATGTTGTCAACCATGTAAGAGGTTTAAAAATGTATGGTTATTTTGTGGCTACGATTACTTCTTTAAAACTGTAAACGTTAAATGTAAAACATTTGCGATTAAGATCCTAAACCGGCCTAGAAATTCAAAATGTATTGCTACACCTTTTTCATTCGTAATCCACGATATTCGTATGTTTCTTTGTAGAGAAATAGTAGATTAACTAACTTGTGATAACATTGTTTCTGCTGGTTATGCCAAACAACTACTGATTAAAGAATGTTGGGATTGTTTTGATTTCAAGAATTAGAAAAAATTAGGCTTTATGTCCTTAAGGACAGCAATTTATAATAAGGTAAAAAATGCACTAAATTTAATCACATATGTCAAATATGGAGTTACTTTTAGCCAATGTTTTCAACTACTGTGGAAATATTGTGATAATAGGTTTTTATCAATTACCAATAATTTTTTCCACATTAATACATTCTAGGACATGTTGTTTACTAATTAAAAAAAGTTTGTAGGAAGGTCGCATATTAATGTCGCTACGATAACAATGCTTATTTTAGTTAATTAAAGGCAATTTAATAGCCCCCTAATTTTGATAATTAATAATGTCAATATCTTGAAATTACAATCAGCAACAAAAAAAATCTAATTAGAGATTCAAAAGCATAGTAGAAGCGTTTATTAACATTGATTATCTCATTTTTCGCTATCTTTGATAATAAACAAAATATTCCCAATAAACGAAAACTCAAAATTCAAGTTTTTTCATTCTGTACTTAAACTTAAGGAACATTTCTAGAATTTGAATGTGCATTACAATAGTCATCTAGATCCTGAATGTTTCTTCCTGTTTAACTGAAACTATGTCTCTTGCCGTTTACCAGATTCACATGTTTATTGTAGACACACCATGTAGATACGTATTTGGAATTCAATTTAAAATACCTCATTAATATTTTACTGTATCCCATTAACATATAAATTTCAACCATATTCATGATTTCTACCAAACGGTAAGGACGATTTGTACAACTGGTAAGTCAATTACACCATCGACGAAGTCACAACTTAATGTATGTAATTTATTTAAAATAATTCGTAGCTGGTGTTACATAATTAAAAATATCTAAATATTATTGAAATGCAAACTCTATCTGCTAATATAATAATTTACAATTTACATTTTATATAATCTACAGCAGTAGTTATGTTAAATGTAATTGCCTCACGATATCAAGAATTGTTTGTAAAACAAATAAATCTAAGTTAAGGCATATTATTTGAACTAAAAATACGGCTTAAGATAGTTAAAAATATTTATATACATCAAAAGGTGATTGTTAATTAATAAAATATTAATATGGTATTTCTGGTCAAATCAAAACTTTCGGATTTTAAAATTATTTCAATTTTAATTTTAATTTGGGAAACACATCATAATTCAAAAGTAACTAGAAATTCGTCGCCTTCTTGGTTTATTTGATGTCGAAATATGATGCTCAAGTAGCCGCAGTTACATTACAACTTGGCGTATAAAAAGAGGAAATTATATGTAGGAAAGAGTAAGAAGAGTCGATGGAGCAGCAAAACAATCTCGTTGATAAAAGTTAATGCTCTTGGTATGTTGTGCAAAATATTAACGGTTTGAGGTTATGTTCCGATTTAGTTTATACAACAAATTATAGAAAAACTGTTGCAATAAAACGATAAGGAGCTTTCAGGCCGGTACTTCCCCACAAAATTGCTTAAGTAGCTTTCAACTCCCTCCAACTATCGATAGGTAACAAGAGTTTCGTAAATGTGGTTTATCATTTCATTGAAAAACCAACAAATTGCGGAACATCCCGAGTTCTTGATCGGTAGCTTATTGCACGCTACCGTACACACTAAGACACTACGCCGTTACGGAGTTCTGTTGTAGGTGTGTATGGGTCTTACCGCCCTTATGTTACACTATACCATCCACACGGACACGCTACGCTGTTACACTACGAGATTCTGTTGCAAACGTGTACAAGGCTTAAGAAAAATCGACATTGATATGTAAAAAATAATAATATGAATGTTTCAAGAAGCTTCAGAAGATGGTTGGTTTTCCATTACCAGAAGAAATCAAAAGCTCAATGACTGGATCGTTTACATAAACGAGGGGGCAGTCGTCCTAAACTTTGGAATTTTTACATACAGCAATGTATCAAATAAGGCTAATATTTACTAAATATAACAGAAATATTGATGGTCAAGATGTTTTGGGGACTTTGATAAATCTCTGATAAACTTATCCTTATAATTAAGTCTTTAAAACTAAGATAAATTGACTAACAGGACTATAATCAAAACCAGGAAAGATGAAGGCTGTATGAATCTAGTAACACAAAGTAACTTGCATATGCGCAACTGTTTGTGATACATAAATAAGACAGAGATAGAAACTAATCAGGATGTTAGGCTCATTCTATGGGGCATTTGACCATTGTAGTACTAACTTAGTCAGCTCAGACAGTCGGTGTTATAATTTGACTTTTGTTGACAATTAAGTTTCGTAAACACTTCTATTTATTTACTTCTATATTATATTTTAAATAATTTTTCTGTTGTTGAATTTGTGATCCCAATTAGTTGTGTCAGTGCAAGGCAAGACACTACGCTCTCAAGCACCACAACTAATTTCTAATTTGTTGGATTACTTTGAGGGAGAAAATCAATGGTGCCCCCTTGCCACTATTGTCCTGTGTACAACAGGTAATAAATTAATGTTATTAAATTGTCGTTAGCTTTATTACAATGTGTTATTTGGTAGAGTATGCAGCAGACACTATGGGAATGAGCCTTTTATCAGTGCGGAAGATAAAATCTCGCAGTAAACACAATTCGATATTTTCAAGCCCAGGAAAGAAACGTCCAAGAAGGAAATCAAAATCTAAAGATTTGCCAGGTTCTTCAAAAGTGGTAGTAAGAGAGACACTGTACGACATATACGCAAAAAGTAAGTTGAATAGTTGAGGTTTCTAATGATAATGATATTATTTCATCGTTGTGTTTTCTTATAGAACACCATGTTAGCATCGCATCACTAAATAGTGAATTTAAACAGTGACACATATTACTGGGCAGAACTAGCTTAAATCGTATTCTGTATAATATTGGGTTTAAATTTACGACGGATAACAATCGACCAGCTTTGACTGAAACATGCGACTCCAGTTTTCGAGAGGTTATATTCTAAATTCCACGACAAGTGGTCTTCATAGATTCTTTTTAAGGGAATCCTGGAAAATCATGGTAGAACGAAGACATACGGGTCTAAAAAACCTTAAGGTTACGATGGAAAACGTTTCATTGTTGTTCATGCTGACGCTGAATGGGGTTTTGTTGAAAATGCATCGTTATCATTTACATTTAATCGCAAAAAGGAGATTATCATGCTAAAATGAATGGGGAAATGTTTAAGAAGTGATTTACTACACATTTGATAAATAATTTAGAGGGACCTTCATTAATCATTTTGGATAATGCTCCACATCATTCAACTTTAAATGGAAAGATGCCATTATTACCTTGGACAAAGCCTAATACTGCAGCTTGGTTAACTGCAAATAACATTCCCTTCAGTTCGAACCTTCACAAAATTGAATTACTTACACTGGCTAAATTGCAGAGGCAGGAAAAACTTTACGTGGTTGAAGAATTATTAAGTTATTGTGGACATGAAGGTCTACGTCTGCCACCACACCACTGTGAGTTTCATGCCATCCAAACGATATGCGCATGCAAAAAACTATTACAATAACCATAATGGCAGAGATGATTATGGTGATGACAAGGTCATTGCAATGTGGATAGACTCAATGCACTCCAACGGTCTGGGAAAATTATAGACGTCATACCCAAGACTTTATTCAGAAGTGGTATGAACGTGAAAAGATTTTAGATGTAAAGGTGAATGAAACTGTAACCCATGTAAATAATTCAGGCGAACCTATTTCCGATTATTATTCTGAGTGTGATTCATGTTAAGAATATATTTTTCATTAAATTAATTTAGTTGTAGTCAAAAAAATGTGTTATTAAATAACTAAATGAATTTTTTATCTTTTCAATTTTCTTTTAAAGTAACTGAGTTAATGTTTGTACATGCCCATTTTGTATTTTAAAATACATTTTAGACGTAGTATTTCCTATATTTTGAGAGTATGCGAACGGCATATTTTACATATTCATTAGTGGCTTGCACCCCATTTTCTATTGCATACATACACGGAGGTTGCAACATAACTTTATTGTTAAACGTCAAATATATTGGCAACTATAACGTTGAAAATTGCCGCTAACCATTTCAGCTTCAAATATGTTTGAAGGAATTTTATATGAAATAAACACCTACAATTCTAAAGTGTCAAAGACCAATGTAGTTAGGGCACTATTTAAAATAAAGGACTATAAAAAAAAAGTTGCTAATTTGACTAACTTTTTTAGTCTTAAACCATTTTCCCCCACCCCTCATCTTTCTTTAACATTAACGAAGTCTTTGACAATTTACAGAAAAACGGGAACTGTAATGTTATTATGCGTTACTACGACATACCAGTATGTAGAGATACGTTTTATTTTTCGTTTTTCGTACTGTATTATTTATTTTAATTGTTTTCTGTACTAGGGTGATATATTGTTCTATAAAAGAAAATTTTCACTGTATGCATTTCTTTTAAAGTTATTATTATTGCA
The DNA here is from genome assembly GCA_014611495.1 of Limonius californicus. NCBI lineage: Eukaryota > Metazoa > Arthropoda > Insecta > Coleoptera > Elateridae > Limonius > Limonius californicus. The sequence goes on along the minus strand of JABXWE010019721.1, from coordinate 7,520 downwards.
TTCACTTGATGAGCATTATTGAACATTTTGTTATATAGTCGTCGGCTAACAAGAGTGCATGATCCAGGTATGCAGTTAATGACGTCCTTCCGAGAAAATTCGGCTACTTGATACGAAAATTACTGAATACTATACAATTCTGCACAAAAACATTTCTTCCTGAAGCTGCATATCGAAGCTAGGGAATCAACCAGGCTGGAGAAATGTTTTCAAAGCCTGTAGACTGCTTACTATTGCGTTACCTTCTAAGAAGTGAAATCCCCTTACTCCAGCCCCTTCATGCACTCTCGTTAGCCGACGTGATAAAAAATGAGCTACGCTGAGTATGTACACACCAGGTAGACCACTGTCCTAAGGTCTAGTTAGTATCAGCTTGGGAAATAAATTCGCATGTGTGAATGGAGCCCGTTATTTTCGACTAACGCTGTTCTAGTTTTGAGCTAGTGAAACTTAAATGATCGCAAAACAAGTTTTATAAGGCATATTACTCTTGACTGCACATTTTAACGGAATACTATACAAATCTTGACTCGGGTATGACGTATACAACTTTGTATAATACACTGTGTGGTTATTATGAGGTCCAAAAGCAAACATTAATGTTGATTTTAGATAAACAAGGTGAAATTTACAAATGGCAATAATTTCCAGAAAACGTAACTTATGTAGAGAAAAATGAACAACATGAATAAATATCGGTCGTTTAACACTTGACACCCGGACTACCGCTATTTACGTTTGAATTATTTTCGAGTACATACTTAAAAAGATTAAAAAAACAGATAATAATTGTAGATAGTTGCAATGTTATTTATAGAACAGATTGAAGTAGTATATACGTATATACCGGAACCCATCATCTTCGTGTGTGCTGAAAATTTAAACATTTCAAAACCGAGAAACTCGGGGCCTTGGTAATTTAATTCTACAATCCTGCAATTCTCATTAATACAAACGAATGGTAAAGTTCAAGAACAATCGTGCATCACCCACGTGGTACCTACAAGAACAAAACGAGGCCATATGTTCATAACAACAAGACAACAGCCTCGAACCAACTAAAGAGATTCGGTTCAGTAATTGCAATTAATAATTAGCGAACTGCAAAGCGTACATAATATTTTGCAACATGTAGGTTATCTAACTGTAAAAGAACTACAAAGAATAGTCGTACCTCTTTCACTTTATCGCGCCGTTCTTTGGCATCCAGGTCTTGGTCTTCTCCACCGTTAATTCTTGGATAATGATCACTTAAAGCTGGAGGCACAGTGACAATGCTGTTGTCCTCTTGTCCCATGGAATTACCTTCGAAATCCCTCACCACCGTCTCCTGGAGGGGTTTGATAGCGTTGGACTTAGCCGTCGTGGAAGATGTCTTTTTGTTAAGTCCCATGTCGGGCCTTTCAAGGACTTTCAGCTGCTCGTCTTGTTCAATTTTGGCCCTAAGTTTAGCCCTGTCGTCCATGACGTGGGGGTCAAGCTGGCCATCGTCGTCATGTCTTACTAACTTGAGGGTGTCTTTATCGTCCTCCAAGTGTGGCGGTGGTGGAATCAACAGTTCCGGGCCAGCCTTTTTTATCTTATCGTACACTTTATAAACACTGTCAGCTGTACTCTTAGATCCCTTAAATTCGGGCAGGAAAAAGAAAGTTCCAAAACACACTAACCCAAATGTTATGAAAACTAAAATGATCACGTATTTCTCACGGGGGCGAAATGATTTTCTTGAAAAGGGCACAGGCACTCCGTTCACGAATCTCTGGTAAGTTGGTAAAATACCCGTCGCAGTCATATTTACGAAATCTGAACACTTTTCGTTCGGAAGAACTTGACTTAACACCAACACGTACACGCCATTAATGCTGGCACTGACAGTGATAAGAAAGGATTCTGCTTTAACACAGACCCCAAGAGGTCCAGAACAAAGTGTTTTTAATTTTAATGTTAGTGGCGCCATCTACCAGCATTATTGGAAACATTAAATATGATATCATGGAATTAAACCGTTCAAATTGTGACTCCTTCACTCAAGGTTTTACGTAAAATCCAGCTAAATAAATTAGTAAAGTTGAATATGCAAGAAGTAGTAATATTAATTCATTAAACTATAATTACTTGGAAAATACAATATATAATAAACTTAATATAGTACCAACAATATTACGGCAAAATTTTTCAAACAAGTTACGCCTTCTGAATAGACAACCAACATTACAATAAAGTTTATTCGTAGGCAAATAACGGTCATTATCATCGAAAAATGTAGATTGGAAGTTTCACAAATTATATTAACATAAATTACTGAATCTGTTTCGTGAGCACTGATTTTGTTTGGATTTAGATATTTTGTTAATATATTTGAAATACGGCTATAGTTAAAATTAATTCCTTAAAATGGCATTTTGTATGTACCTTACTTTGTCGACGCTTTGAACTCTAAAATAATTATACAGGCTGATTACTTTATCGTAGGTATCTCAGTAAACTTTACATTGTTTAAATAAATAAAAATCAAAGTAGTTACTTTGGATGTTTGTTAAGTTTTGACAAAACAGTAGTTGACATTTGCCTGTCCAAAGGACTCTTAAAGTAAAAACATATTTTTTATAGTTAGAACGAAAAGTTAACTATGCATTTCATGCACATGTGAGAAGTGTAGCCTACCTACTTGTTACAAGATAAAACGATCACACTGTATACATCATTAGTATTTTTGTAAACGATGCCTATTCTAAATTATAACAAGTGTGGCCTTGAAAATAATGGTAGTTTAATGTCAGGAACAGTAGCAATCATTAAAAAATGTATTTGAATTCGGTAGGACAGTTGTTCGATTCTTGACGCAATAGAAGCAACTTTAAATATTTATGTTGTTTACTGAAGGAAAAAATACGAAAACCACACACTTCAATAAATTGTAAATTGTAAAATTGTCTCATTATATTATTATATAATATTTTACCTACTTACGCTTGCGTTTAACTTATTTCAAATTTTAGTATATTGGGTTGTCTAACTATCAAATGTAGTTTTGGTGACAGTTCTAGGCGTACGCTTGTAAATTTAATTGATTATTGTGATATCACACACCCACATACACATTATTTATTTCAACTGTAGTGGCCTAAAGTAAAACCTAAAGACATATGTAACTAAAAGTACACATACTTAACTAAAAATTAGTAGAAAGAAATATTAGTTCTGTAATGTGTATATCTCTGTCAATCTATAATCCGTTTATCTCCACACTACGTGTTGCCTACATTTTGCATTTATGTTCACATATTCGTAAAAATAGTTATTTACGATATAAGTGCTAAAAGTGACATTTTATTTTGTGAGAATGGAAGTTTGGGACACGATGCCTAAGGCTGATCCTCCCGGCCAAAATTGGTTATTTTTTCATTTTTTTGGTGTAATTAATTTTTTTTATTAATGTATCATACATAAAATTACGCGTATTTTTAATATCTACACCGCTGAATATGTTTGATTATTAAAAAAATACATCACATAAGAAGTAGACTGTAATCGATTTATTTTTATTGTTTTTGCATTATTTGGTATCTAGATCTAAAGATAGCCCTTTGATTTTTTGGATTAACATTAATAATACTATTCCATAGCCCGCTGAATCTAAAACAAGACGAAGAAAAAATTATTTATTTAAATAAAAGCAAGAACGTAGAGGACGATGTATCTTCATGCCTGCGATACTTTTAGAAAAGAAAATGAGCAGACATGTGTAAAATGATGTACTTGATATAAATCAATAATAACCAGTTTAAAAAAATGTTGTATTGTTTAAATAATCACATGTTATTTTTGTATATTTTGCACATTTAGTTCTCCAACTTGGCCGCAAGAGGCGCATATCCTAAAAGGGTGCCCAGTACACAGTTGTGGATTGTTCAGGTATAGAAACTTTCAGTGGCATACAGTCGATGTCAACCCAACTTTATTACGGTGATAGGTAGATAATCGTTTTATTACCCGGCCATAATGGAACATTTTATGTATTGAAAAACCAAAAGTGTCTTTGAATTCAAAAAGTTGCAAACTAACAAATAGAAGAAAATTATAATTAGTCTTACTAGATTCATGGCAATATCTATGCAATTGTTATGTATTTTAAAAAACATGTATATACCGTATGTCTCCGAATACAGTTTACAAGAGGAACAAAAATTTATTTTTGATTTTACGAGAAAATGAAAAAATAGAAAGTTTTCCTTGATTTGAAATACATATGTACCTATTTCTGTTATTAAAACTATTTACGTTATTCTTTTTTTAATCAAATTTTTTGGTATCACTATTTTCGTTCGTGTAGTACTTTTTAAAAGTCTGTTTTAGTTGGCTTTGAAATGTTAACAAATTTATGTTTTCGAATTTAGTTTAGAAGAGGGAAAAAATGTTTATCTTTCTTTTACAAAAAATAATTCTATATTCAAACTGAATATATTAGTACAAATGGTCTTAGAAACAAAAAACAAAAAATATAAAGCTGTAACCTAGAGATTGATGTAAATAATACAACAAACAACAATGCAAATATAAATAAAACATTTATTCTTCTAAATAAAAATCTCGAACAGGTAAATTCCTTGATCTTCTCGAATCTAATAATTCTGGGAGAACAGCACCAAAGTAAAACTTTTATAGTTTCTCGACCATCTTCAGACAAAAGGCATTATTTTTTTAAATTATTTGTATATGTATACCTTTCTCTGCATGAATCATAAAATAAGCTTTGCTTACATTTGCAATTAACATTTGACCCTGTAATTGGTACATGTATGCGTGTTTTTCTTTTAATTGTATTGTACCGTCTATTAGTGAGCACCAAGTAATTTCTTTTTCTTTTATTGCCTCTTCTGGTGACAAATGTCTACCAGAGTAAGAACATTTTATTTCGACAACAGCCGAATTATCCTCTAACAGCCTATCAGGACTAGCTGCTAAGAAAGGTTTTTTGTGCCAAATCTTTAAATCGCTCTTTTTTGTCTAGAGGTTGGTTTCATGTTCGAATCTTTTCGTTGCTATATCTTCATTGTCTTGCGCATATTTTGTGCAAACATTAGCTTTAAGTGGCCTGTACAATAAAGACTCCACAAGCTTTTATGGAAGAAGTTTTTTTGCATGTTGCATATTTTTCCAAAGTTTGAAGCTGTCAGTCTCAATGTTCTTTCTCGAAACCACAAGTCCGACAAAGCTTGATTTTGGGTATTGTTTCAATTTCCTCTATATCGGAAGATAATTTTATTAAAACTATTTCTTTTTTAGCATTAAATTGACTTTCAGTCATATTAGGTACTTCCTCCACACACAGACCATATCACCATAGTCAGCATCAGGACCAACAGATTTTTGCGAAGATTTGTATTTTCGCAAGCGTTGCTTTTTTCTTAAATTTGATATTTTTTGCAAAGCTTTTGTATGTAGAAGCCTGGTCCATTTCTCAACATTTTCTTTTGCAATTTGTCATGGTAGGAACCACTATTGCTGTTGAAAGACAAAGCAGCACCTTCACACCTTTCAACGAAAACTTGTCTTGTCTCTTGTCTGTAATTCCAAATAATTAGTTAGCTGCGGGTGTTGATAACAAAAATTAAAAAAAAATCACAGACAAGTATAATTTTTTAACGTATGATTTATAATTACCTGCATGGGTAACACCAATTGTATAAGTTTGTCTTGAAAAAGACAGATTTTTAACAAATAAAAAAGCACACAGGAAATAAACAGCACACGGAAGCGAGATGACATGCGACACAGCCGACTAACAAGTAATGAAAAATCCAGTATTAACAGTAGGTACTCTAATAGTTACACTAACAAAATCTTTCTTGTACAAATTCCAGTCATTTGCAAATTAATGACAAAATTTAATAAGAAACAAAAACTTCAATGAAAATAACGTAGGTACTAGGTTTCTAAAAATAAAAAGCACTAATAAAAAATTATGTAATTGCTATTTGTTCACCTAGGGAAGAAAGTGCATCTGCTCCTCTCAACCCCGGGAGGAAAAGGTACTTTCGAGAAGTGAATATATTACATAATCATATTATTAAGTGGATAAATTCTAACGAGTCACGTGTGCTATATAAAATTTTACCAACACCTCAAAATTCAAAATATACATTGAATATGATTAATAATAATTTTTTTAATGGCATTTCTAAATTACATTTCTAGGTAATTTTTGCATTATTGTGGTTAAGTATTTTCAACATTGAAAACATTATTATATTTACCACAAAGCACGTTTACTGTATGTTTATTTGCAACGTTGATTTATGGTTCTTTGAATCACAAAATAAGGGTACGAAAACAGGTAGACAGTTGAACCCCTGAAATAATAATAATAATAATAGTAGTAAGTTGTAATGTTGGTTGCGTTATAGTCAAAAGAAAGGGGCAGATTTGAAATCTGCACTTGGGTTAGATCAGCCTTAAACACTGACAGCATGCGTTAAAAATTAAACTTTTACTGACGTTTGTAGAAGAACATCATTTCTTGCAAAAACCATTTCAAAAATTTTATCATCAATTCAAAATGTATACTAATGTAATAGATCTATCATGACAGCCGCCGTGAATTAATCAATTAAAATGCCACCCTTAAAAGAATTGCAAAAAGAAACGTAAATCTGTATGGCTAGTATAATTTACCTTATTTAATTGGAAAATATAATATTACTTATATATATGCATTTTTTATTGTAATCTACATATATATCCTAGGAATGACAATTATTTCCAAGTATATCGACAAAATAAAATTTGTTTTACAAGTAAATTTACTTTTCGTTTATAATACAGAAATAACAAACCACCAAATAAATTTCTGTATTCAGCAAGTAAATGTATTCAGTCCTTTTTAAAACCAGTCCTAAGAAAAATGCATTACGTTGTGAATGTTTTGCTTTTATTCTTAATTGGGGTTCACGCACTTCTGAAAACTCACTGTACCATTACGCATGGTAACAATTATAATGCAGGCAAGTTGCTTTTGAAAGGTATTTTATTTAAGCAATGTCAGACCGGTACGGTACGGTGATCGACTCCGAACTGAATTAACAAACAAAACTGAAGAAAATTCCAACAAGCTGACATGGACAAAATGGCAAGTTTAAACAGCAATGAGGACTTGAACCTTGAACATACAGGAGTTTACTTTCTCAGAATAAAGAAGCTGTCTCGACAATATTTATAGTTATTATAAATTACTTATTATTAATCGTTTTGTCAGCAATGAACATAATTTAAAAAACCTATTTAAAGAAAACGAGACATTTTCAAAGAATCTTAAATACATTGTGTTTTTTATATTTCCCAATATTTTGTTTTATATAGTACACATAAAACAAAATATTGGGAAATATAAAAAACACAGCGATACACACGAGCATAACACAAGGACAAAAAACAATGTAATTGCTCCGCAAATATTCCTTAAAAAATCTGAAACTGGTCCTAAATATGGGGCAATAAAACTATACAATAAATTGCCTGAA
>JABXWE010019720.1:0-15771 GCA_014611495.1 Limonius californicus | reverse complement strand
AGAATCGTGGAGTTGCCAAAGGCAACTCCAAGATTCCCATCCCTCCCAGCTTATCCCGGCTCAGCACATTTCGTGCTATTCACAGGTCTAACATGCCCCACCCTTGAAACACCCCATGCCCCAGACACCACAAACACCCTGGGAAAGTGCAGTGCTCAGGATTCGAACCTGAGCGACTTTGGTAGAATAACTCCGAAGCCAAGCGCTGAGGCCATTACTCTACCGCGGTCCCCAATTAATAGTTGAAATTTAAAATCAAAGATATGGATATTACTGAGAGTAAAGTTATATTAAAGTACATATTTTGTAATAAATATTAACCTGACTTCAGTTATTTACACATCTATTATTCATGTCGCTTTAACATTTTCTTTTTGCTTCTTTCCTTTATATTTCGGAGCTTAGATATGTGTTTAATGTTTACAATTACTTATTCATCTCTATTTCAGATTTAACTATACTGTAACTATACAGGGTGTCTGGCACGTGCTTTTGTAATTTGATTCAGCGGACTAAAACAAATCGAATACTAAGAGTGAAAATTTTTCCGATTGTCCATCGTTATTGAGTTATTGATAAAAAAGTAGAAAATAAGTTTCACCGCACGATTACTCTAATTAGTTGTGTAATTTAAGTAAATTAGGTGGGTAGGGCGATGTTAAAACTTTATTAATCGTTTTGTCATATTGATAAGTATCATTTTCATTTCCTTTTAGTGCTTTTTGTGTTTAAAATAGAACGATACTATTGTAATCAAGATTACGTCGATATGTTGAAAGTATAATGCGTATAATGACTATGCCACTGGTGCGGCTAAGGCATATGCGGAAAGGTCGCCAAATCATCGGCATTTTGTTACAAAAGCTATAAGACGTGTAGAAAGAAGATTACAGGAAACAGCTAATTTAAATCCTCGAAAAAATCAGGCAGGACGTCAACCTGCACTAAGCGTCGGTTAATAAGAGCAAGTTCTTAATTTGTTGAGGCAATACGAAATACAAGCCTTCAAATTGTATCATCCCAAACTCATTTCCAAGAAGATACAATTCAAAAATTGTCAAGAAGAAAGATCTTATCAAAGACGATAATAAACGTCAATAGACATTTGGGCTGGGTTGTTAAATAAAAATGTAATTGGTACAAACATTCTACCTAACCGACTTAATTCAGCCTTGTATCTTCAATTTTTAAATGAAAACTTACCACTGTCATTGTTCGATGAAGTTCCATTAGAAGTTAGGTTAAATTGTTGGTTCCAACATGATGGTGCACCGTCACATTATAGTGATACTTGTGTTTGCGATTGAGAGAGATCTAGGATGCGGTATTCTAAGCATCTCTTTGCCACATTTGGTCCATTGTATATATGAATTTTGCCTATCTGAGGTAGCTCCAACCCCTGTAGTGATTTTTAACGTGTCACGCATTGCAGTGGCATAGGACCTACGGTTTTACTTTTTATCCGACAAAAAGCACATTTTCCGATTTTTCCCCGCTAGAAAAAGCTCACCGACCTCTGTCGAATTCGACCCTACTACGTCCCTTGGGTCCAAATGCGCTAACCACTAGACCACCGAGGCCTGTGTCACACTACGGTATACAAGTGAAAAATGTCTGGGTGTAAATTTCCCTGACAGATGGATTTGAAGCGGTGGACCCATACTATGGCCTCCTATATCACCAGATCTGAATCCGTTGGATTTCTTTGCGTGGGGCGATTTGAATAAAAACATATACCTTGAACCTGTTGTGAATCCTGCAGAGGTAATAGCTCATATTCTCGCTACTGTGGCGTCTATAAACGAAAATATGCTACTGAGGGTTCGTACTTCCATGAGCAGTCTGCGGATGTTTTCCTGGAAGTAGGAGACAACCTATTTGTTTGAACACATTTTGTCGACAACATGTGTGAACAATATCTATTTGCTAATATTATTAGTTTTAAAAAAATTTTATTTAAATGTTTTTTTATCAATAACTCGATAAAGAAGGATGAACGGAAAAAACTCCACTCTTAATTTTCGTTTTGTTTTAGCCTCCTGAATCAATCCCACGTCGGGGTCAATTTTGTATTTGTTGTAATCCGTACATGGAAAATTTAACGAAACTTGTAACCAATCTGTACGCCGCTTTAATTTATAACAGTTTCTAAATTAAACAAGAAACTCAAATTCAAGCCGTAATTTTGAAATTAAAGTAAACATTACTATATAAGAATTTAAATTCCGACAAAATAAATAACCTCCTATATTTCAATTATGTTCTCAATTTTAACTTTAATTTGTCACCATTTCTAGATTTAACATTCGAAATTTACTACTTGAAGTGATAATTTTGTGATTAAAGTAATATTTTGAACTTACAATTTGAATTTCTTCAAAATAAATAATAATTCAATTATGCTATAAAGCTGAAACGGCTAAGTTAATCCATAGCATTTTCTAAATTAAAATAGTAACTTAAGAGTGTTAAAATATGAAATCTAATAAAATAAATTACATGATATATTTCAATTGTGTTCTAATCTAGAACTAATTGGTCGAAATTCCTAGATTAAAGTAGCTAAGGAGGCGTAATTTTTGGATGTACGTTAACATTTCTATCCCAAAATTTATAAGTTATCAAAATGGAATATCTACTATTTAAATTAAATTCTAAAGCATAAAATTCTAGATTGAAGTAGAAATTACTAATTTGAAAACGAAATCAACGATTCTAATTTTGTGATTTGTGAACCCCAATTCTTTGCGCAACATCCATTATATACAGAACTTGAAACTTCAACTCTTCGCAGGCTGAACCTCTACTTATTGAGGGCAAAATGCGTAGAAGAAGTCCCTGCAGGGAACACCTTAATTTGTTGTTCTGACACATCCGAAGAGTTCAAGACATTGCAGAATCCGGTTCGGGATCGCCGCGGTTTCCAAACTCCTAAGTGTAAATTCGTGTCGGGATAAAATTTAAATATAGCTGCAGAAACTCCGGGCGGGATCGAAGCTCGTGTTCTTGCTTTTTGTTTTGTTCGGCGGATAATTTTGTGTGCTTACATTCTCCTGAATGTATAATAGTGTTGACTTTGGAAGGAATTCCACCTACCGCTCGAAGCGTATGTTAATACGCCTTAATATTCGCGGATAAATCCGGGGTATGTTTTGATTGATGGGGATGAAATTCAAAGCAGCTTAAGTTACATCCAGTGCCTTGTTGAAGATGTGTTGGTGGATTAAGATTAGAATCGCAGACAGGCAGATAAGCTCTCGTTAATTACTGAACAATCGTTAGGAAGTATGTTGTATACAGAGTACTTAAGTTAATTAATTTGCGGTTTTGAAGTTAATTCTAATGGGAATTTATTGCGTATAATTGGACTACCCCGGAGGTCCCTAGCCCCTACATCCCAACGGGATGAACAATGTTAAGCGAAACAACTTATAGGTTTGGATGAAGGTCCCAGTGGAATATCATGGAGTTGTTAAACGAAATTGAAAATTGGTCCTTTGAGCCGGAAGTAGAAGAGTTATCTGCTATTACAAAAGATGGTTTCCAGTACTACACAATAAAACTGATATGTTGCTTAGTAATAAATTATTATCTAAAACTGCTCTTCAAAAACCGTTTGCTTCTTCTGCTTATTGTTTCAGCAGCAATGTAATATAGAACACTATGAGTTTTTTAAAGCAGATTCTGTTAATAGAAAAATTTTAAATTGTGTAAATAAGGAAGTTGAGTCAGATCTTATCATGGAGTTTAAAAATACAATCGAATGTTTGCTTGGAATGCATAAATGATTGTTAAAATTAATGGAATAATATTAATGTGATTTTATAGAATCTTTGACAGCAAAATCATTGGTATGTGCTGATCAGGCAGATTATTTCCGTGTTGTATAGGTGGCAAAATATACTGTAATCGTAAAATTTTACAGTTTTGAAAGCTCATGTGAAATACACGTTCTTGACTTACAGAAACCCAAAAAAATGCTTTTTCAGTTTGTGTATTTGCGACTGTCTGATACTCAGGAATTGTTATAATGCAAATTGGAACAACTACGTAAAACAAGCAGGGGTTAAACAGAATATGGAAGCAAAACCATTAATTGTTTTTTTTGCCAAAATATTTTAATTCAAAATTTGAGGAAGAAATGACGTAGGATAGAAATAGAACGCTTTTCCCGAACTCTCTAGCTTCTAGTAGAACATTTTAAACTTTAACTTCCGTTTACATACAAATCGGTCATTCAACCTCTATAACGTTAAGAATGTATCTCGAAACGAATGTAAAATGATAGAAGGAAACAGCCGTGGTGCAGCGGTTAGTGCGTTGAACTACTGCGCTCAAGGACCTGGGTGCGCTTGTAGCTCCAGAAAACATCGAATTTTCACACGGTCGTTTCCCCTGGGAAGCAATGGCCATTCATCGATGTACTTCTGCCAAGAGAAGAAGTGCGAGGCACTTCCCGCGGATCTTAAATTGCGTTAAACTGTAGGTCCCCTATATTTATAAACATTGCTTTACACATACCCCACAACCCAAAAAACAAAAGAACTATGAATAAATGTGGTCTTCTAATATTGTTTGGTAATGCCATTATTTACAATGTTTAAAAGCCGATTTAAATTATGGAAATAAGAACTGAAATACAATTTAAGTAGAAAAGATCTGAATATTCTGAAATTGTAATATACTGCTTGTTCTATTTACTATAAGGAAGTTTTCCAACGAGATCGAAAGTGACAATAAACAGTGTTTCTATGCTTAAAAAAGGTCCTAAATTCCTCTTTTCATAGCAACAACTAATCAAAGTAGAGTGAAACTCTGACATGGCGACGGGGGAGTTACTGGAGTTTCCTATAAATTGTCAGATATGATACCCATAGTCGTAGTCTTTGTGCGACTTTTAATGACCACTTGTAACACAAAAGTTGTGACCTATAGTAGTCCAAATGTATGAATTCCAATTTATGATTATGGATACACCCTAATAACCAGGCAAAGCGTCAATAAAATCAAGCGCTTACCTACATAGAAGAAGAAAAAAAAGCAAAAGAAGAAACAGACAGCGGTCTATTGTAATGGGCGCGATTGACTCAGCGACAGGGCAAGTGTACCTAAATGCTCTAAACCAAGAAACATCAAATATTTCTACTGTGTGATTATTGTGGCAGGCCGGGTACACAGCCTCTCATGCATAAGACAACTCCACCTCCTCGCGATACCTGCTGGGTCACTAGTTTCAGCTAGAGTCTAACGGAGCGCTGTCCGTGGCCACAACAGAGCCACCTAAATCTGGGACCTCACTATATGTGGGGGGTATGTACGAAGCGGTCTGCAGCGTGGGCGCCAAATTAGGGGCGTCACGCGCAGATAAAGGGGGATCTCAAATAACGACGTGGTGGGTTGGCGGCGGCCTAGGTCCTTACCTAGCGCTGTGGTTAAGTCCATCGAGCCTATGGAGGATACCCGATTCTTCAGCCAATGTGGTCTGCAGAGGTCCGACGAAGAAGCAAGATGCCCTGATGTGCAATACAAAGCCTCTCACGCATAACGAGGACAACTCCACCTCCTATGGTGTCCACTGGGTCTCTACTTTAAGGTAGAGTCGAACGGACCACTGTCCACGGTTAACCAGAACCGCATAATTTGGAACCTCACTTGTGAGGGGGGTGTATGAGGTGGTCCACTTAAGCGTGGACGTCAACTTGAAGTGTCGCGTGTGAATTCATTTGTAAAGCCTTAACGATACGTGGTCGGGTGGGCGACGGCCTAGGTCCTTACCTAGCCTGGTGGAGACCCGATTTACCAGGTGCATGGAGGATACCCGAAACTTCCGAGTGGCCCGCAAAAGCGCGACGAAGTGGCTAAGTACATGATGCACAACACATAGCCTCTCACGTGCCAATGGACAACTCCTACCTCCTATGGTGCCCACTGGGTCTCTACTATTACCTAAGGTAGAGTCGAAAGGAGCGCTGTTCTTGGCGAAACCGGTGCCAAATTATACAAACTGGGACTCCCTTCGGGGGGGGGGGAGATGGACGAATGTCTGAACATGCGGGGGTAAGGAATTGAAGGCCCCTCATCACGTGCACCGTAGGGATAGGTTGGCTTGGGGTTCACTGGATCACTCAGGATTCCTCGAATGCCGATGCTTTGAACCTCAGAACCCCAAGCTCAATCGGGCAAAGCCTAGGCCATAAACAGTAGGAAGTCATGCTAGAGGGCGTCCTTGACCCAGGGATGGAGGAAGCCGGTGCAACGGTCAGTCCGAATGGAGACGGCAGTTTCCAGCTACCGGGTGCGTAGAGCCGGGCGCATTGTACCCGGTGACGTCTGAAAGGGGAATGGCAACATTACCTGGAACGGGGGAAGATATGCTTCATTGCTAGGTGCTTCCCCAGTTCTTATCAAATGTATGTGTGATTATTGTGTCTACGTTTATTCGTATTCTGTAGTTGCTTAATAAGCATCCAAAACAATCATATCTTACAGTTTTTATAACATTTTTCATAATCAATATTTTTTGATCATTTCTATACCTTCTGCAATATCTTTCCTCAACTAATATATACAGACAATCATGTATATATTTTTTTGTTCTGGTGGTTTTGATTTTGTTCTTGTATTTGTTCTCATAGTTCCTTTACTTTCCTTATTCTTCCTGTTTCTATTTATTCCTGTTGATGTAGCCGTACTTGTTCTTGTTGTCGGAAATGGTTTTTTGTTCTTCTTCTAGTTTTTGTATTCGTTCCCGTCCTACTCCAGATCCTTATCACTTTTTCTGCCATTGTACTTGTCCTTCCTGTTTTGTTCTTATTTTTGCCTTTGCCTTGGTTGTTCTTGCTATTTTCTTCTCCTTCTGTCTCTTCATTTCATCATCATCATCATCATCGTTGGCACTATTACCCTGGGTAATCTATCTCTATCTTGGGCTTTATTCTTCCAGTTGGTTATTCCTACGCTTCTCAGATCTTTTTCTACCCCGTTTATCCACCGTAATTTAGATCTACCTCTTCCTCGATCTCCATCTAGTTCTGCCCTTAGTACACGTTTTGTGGGTCTTCCTTCGTTCATTCTCATTACGTGTCCTGCCCATCTTAGTCTTCCTGTTACTATGTCTACATCTTCATACATTTCATACAGTTCATAGTTGTATCTTTTTCTCCATCCTTGGTTTTCTTGAACAGGTCCAAATATTCTTCTTAACACTTTCCTTTCAAATATTCCTAGGAGGTTTTCGTTGGATTTATTTATTATTAATTAATACTGGTCTTATTAGTGTCTTGTATATTATACATTTGGATTTTCTTATTAAGTTCCGCGATCTTAGATGTTTTTCAACTCCATAATAACATCTATTAGCTATTAGAATCCTCCTCTTTATTGCTTCTTCCGTTTTTCTGTCATTTACTTGGAAGCCTACGTGTGTAAACTCTCATACCAAGTCTACACTGTAGTCGCCTATTATTATATTTTCACCTATTCTGTTTCTTACGCCTATGTTACGTGACACAATCATCGCTTTTGTTTTTTATTCATTTATTTCTGATCCCAGTTTCTCTTCATACTTGTTCATTGTTACAATTTTGCCTTTGCTCTTGGTGTTTTTCATATGTTTTATTTTATTCTTGTTTTTGTTTCTGTTCCTGTTTTTTTTATCTAGTAGATTTATTTGGAACGGGGTAGAATTATCACGGCAGCATATTATACCGAATTGCTAACTAAAGTACGTAAGAAAATTGTGGAAAATCGCCGCGGAAAACTTGCCAGAGGTGTGCTCTTTTTACAAGACTTGCTCTGCAAAAATTTGAGGAAATTGGTTTTGAATTGGTTGACCACCGGATGTAGCACCGTCAGACTATTATTTGTTCCCAAAACTCAAAAAGCCTTTGAAAGATAAAAGATTTTAGACAAATGACGAAGCAATTGAGGAGTGGTTTGCAGACCAAGACAAAGATTTTTTTTAAATGGGTTAGAATTACTGTATGAACGTTCTGCTAAATGTATAAGTATTAAAGGAGATTAAGTTGAATAAATAAAATTTTGTTTTGAAATATTGTGGCGTCTTATATGGTAGGCTAAGTACTTATCAATACCCCCTCGTGTTACAGCAGTTATTTGAGTAACCACGACGACATTGATTATACGAAGCTTTCTATATCCGCTTATACGAACCTCTATATAATCGTCATTATTAAAATTATTATGAAAAGAGAAGATTTCAGCCAATAAAAGAACTCTGGTCTCCCTCATTTTTGGAAAAACTGATGCTCGAACAAATGTATATAATAAGTGTACATTGGCTGGCAACAAAAATCGCGTAGACTTTAAAAATCAAATATCCAAGTTTTTACCAATTTATTGCTGTGTATATGCGTATTGCGTATTCTATGAACTTTAACATTATGTTGTAAAATAGGTAATAAAACAACAATGGAGTTGTCACTTTTTTTCTAACATAAGACAATTTCCTTGTTGTAAACAATTTACTATTTAAATATTAGTTTTTTGTTAACAAAAGAAAACATATAATGCAAATATTCATTTTTATACAATTTATACATGAAGCAGGTACAAGCGTTAATATTTTATCATTGTTCCATCAGCGTCCAATAGCTGTCCACAATTCACTTTCAATTTGAGGTGTAAAGTCGCGTTTATAAATTTTTTTACTAACAAACCCCAACGTTCTCTATGGGCTTTAGATTGGGACTTCATGCAGCCCAAAGCAATATCTCGATATTATTGTTCCAAAACCACTACCTTATTATAATGGCCGTATGAACAGGGCAGTTATCTTGTTTGAAGATTAAGCTGTTGTTTGTGTATATTTGCTCTGCTGAAACAAGCGTATTTTCAAAAATACCATGATTAGCTTGCCCATTCAAACACATACCCATATCCAAACATTTATGGAAAATCGTCTACACCTGTTCCGTGGAACCACATATATTTCATAGTGTCTTGAATTTGCTGGTCGATACACACGTACATAGGTACACGACGTGACTGGAAGAGTTTTTCATCAGAAAAAACTACTTTTTGCCTAAAATTTAGGGGCCGATAAACGTAATTTATGCAAAACAGAATTCTAGATTGCTTATGCTCTTCTGTTGATATTTTCTTAGCACTTGTGAGTTACGTAGCGGGTGTGGGGTTTCCAAGCTACACAATTTCGTTTGTCAAAATCTAGTAAATTTATATTCGATATTCTTTAATACACTCGCGGGATTACTACTGAAAATGTGTATCTTAATGAATATCGTTAAAATACAAGAAGGGCATATTTAATAAGCATATTAAAGAATGCATTTAGATCCGAGGAACACAGGTTCGAATCCGGCCGACGTCGGTGAGATTTTACTGGCGGGGAAAAATCTGAAAGTAGGCCTTCTGTCGGATAAGAAGTAAAACATACATACATCCCGTTCCACTGCGATGTGTGGCACGTTAAAAATCACTACTGGGGTTGAAAATACCCCAGATGGGCAAAATTCATAGTTAGTGAGTACAATAAGCCAAGAGCTTCTGTGCATAGAGATACTTGGAAATCCGCGTCATAGATCTCGCCTAATCAAAACAAACAAACAACTATAGAGATTTACGTAATTACTGCATTTTTATTTCGGAATATTCCAGAAAAATTCTCCGTATAAGCTATAACCCTAAACCAAGAAAATATTTGGGTTCATAATTCGTATTCGTGTAGTAACAGCTTAATTATCCAAGTTGTGTCGCGTGCGGAATATCGGTGGAAAAAGCAATTGGAGTGCCATAAAAATTTTATCTCCGTTTTATTACGCTACGAAGCACATCGGTATTCTGTCGAAACAATTAAGACAGGGATGATCATCAATACATTAGACAGAGGGAAAGAAGAGCCAAATTGCAGAAAATTACGTTCCAGTAAATTTATCTAGTCTTACGTGTTCCGAATGTTGGGCGCGGTGAATACAGGGCGTGAAGAAAGGTTTATTGGTTTTTACTTCTCCTTCTATCAGGCTATAACCCTCTTAATAGTTGTTGGGTATGTTATCGCGGACTTCCAGAAGAGTTTTCTTATTCCCTCGCATTTTTATTTGGCCCCCTGGAAAGTTTCCGTGGAATGCGCGTTCCGCCCTCGTCTCAAAATCAATTATGCAAATTTTTGTAAACTTCCCTATTGTTTTAGTAATTTTGTTAATCGCAGATCAGAACTTTCTTGAGCCCTTGTTTGAACGGTTCGAGAAAATTACGGACAGGCTTCTGAACGGCCTTCAGTTTTTTTATGCAAAACGTGTTGCGAGGAGAAGATAATAATCGGAATAATGCGGCCCTTTTAAATTAAGATTGTGCGTAAGGAAGTTCGACGTTTGCAAGTTTCTATCGGAATCCTGCTAAATGAAATGCAGACAAATTTCTGTAATTATTCGCTTTTAAACGTTTTAATTTAAATGTAAATGCGGACTATCAGCGAGGAATTTAGTTATTATTCCGCTCAATTGGTCTCGAGACTTAAAACGTTCGAATTCTTACGTTTCGGAAGTTGCAATAAACTTCCAAATGCTGATCCTGCTGGAAACAGCCTTGCAGAATCTTAAATTTATTAAAATTCTAACAACTTCAATCTTACTTCAAGCTTAATATAATATTTCGCTGGGGATCTTACACTTAAACAAAGTTTTTCCTAGATGTATTTTGATACTGTTCCGCTAATACTGTAGCGGACCGCATTTGCCATTATGTTTATATTATTACAGAAAAATGCACTTTGGGACTTTATGCTTATAATTTTAATTTTTAATCTATACTCGCATATATATTTCATGCTAATTGATTTTAGTGGCGTTCGAAAGTCGCACGCTTCATTTATCTTGGTCTTAACACGTGTTTATTTTTTGTAAAGGGTCTGTCCTTTACGAGTAGACCTAATTTATAAGGGCTATAAATAAAATAAACATCAACTTTCATATACAATAAATGGAATTATAAAACAACTACACATTCGACAGTTGAATATTATAATTCCATATTTAAAATATTTGTTTGCAGCGTCTTTCTTTCAGCTATTTCTTGCAGGTAAATAGGATAACAACATGACTTCGATTTAGTTGCTCTCAAGTGCGTAAGGTATTCCCCGACAGCTGTCTTTAGCGCAGTCTGTTCTTGGGATCAATGGTTGATTTAGCTTAGCCCATAATTGCCTAAATTATTACTTTTTTGTTGAACTAAACCCTCATGGGTGATATTCCGCGCATGGACGCAAACTCAATTGTGTTCATTTAGGACTTTAGGTAACCCCAACCCCAGATCACTCGCTGGTTTGTCTCCGAGGAACCGTCGCTATTGGATCACTATTACATCCGTATGGAAATCAAAGACTTTGATAAGCCAATTACGAAGTATCGGAATCCGAGAAATACGGACTGGGAGAAATACAAGCAAAAATTACAAGCCAACTTGAACAACATACAAAATGAATTCAAAAACAGCATGGACATTGACATTGACATTGAGCTAACCTCCGTCCAACTTCAAGAGGCTATTTTAAACTCATACCAAAATAATTGCCGGGTCATATGTAGATCCGCCAATAAGGATGTCAACTGGTTGAATGCAGACATCGCACAACAAAGAAAAAACGCTCGCAAGTTATTCAACAAGGCGAAAAGAGCAGATGTGTGGGATGAGACTATCGTTCCCTCACTAAATACAACAAATTAGTACGTAAAGCCAAAAGAGAATCTGATCGATAGATATATCAGGGAAAGCTTCCCTCCAAGGAGTCTATTTCATCCCCACCAACATGTCTATCAATCGGGAATATCATGCGAGACTGCTGTTCATCAATTGGCGAGGGGAACAGAGAAAGCAATCAACTAACAAGAAATTTCACTGGCAGCTTTTCTTCACACCCAGGGGCCTTTGACAACACCTCCTTCGAGTCAATGGTAACTGCGGTGAGAAATCGTGGAGTAGAAGATACAATTTGCAGGAGGATTGGCAAGATGCTCCGTGGCAGAAAAATACATGCAAACGTATCTGGTGAAGCGATGGAGATAGTAGCTGCCAAAGGATGCCCTCAGAGGGAAGTATTATCACCCCTGCTGTGGAACCTGGTAGTGGACAAGCTCCTAGCCGAACTAAATAGGCAAGAATACTACACCCAGGGGTATACCGATGATCTGGTAATACTCAACTCGGGGAAGTTCGATAACACATTCTTAAAGCTCGTGCAGAAAGCTCTAGGCATCGTGGAAAGATGGTGTGCCAAGGAGAACTCACTAGAAAAATGAGACTGGACGGTTTAAAACTGCCAACCTTTTCAATGAACAACTGCAAGTGAGTTAGGAGGCTCAATATCTAGGTATTATCCTGGATGCGCAGCTAACCCCTGGTAATAACAAATCTGCAAAGTTGTAAATAAAAGCAAGATAACCCCTATGAAACAAAGCGAGCACTGGACAAAACCTGGGGACTTAAACCAAGCATGGTACACTGGCTGGACACTGTCGTGGTAGAACCTTTGGATACCTATGGATCGTTGGTGTGGTGGCCTAAAGTGAAACAAAGACAAGCTAGATGGGAACTATCCAAACTCCAAAGACTTGCTTGCCTGTGTATTACAGGTGCGATGAGAAGCACCTCAACGGCATCCATGGAAACCCTACGAAGTCTGCCTCCTCTTGATATCATAATCAAGGCGAAGGCTCAGGTAGCAGCGTACAGGCTGAGATACATTCAAAGCTGGGAAACCAGCACTATTTCTGGACATGCCAGAATAGAAAATATTATCACAAAATCATTACTACAAATGGGAAGTGACATGATGCTAATCAGGCAAAACTACAATAAACCCTTCAACCTCCAACTAGACTGGAACAAGGGGATAATTTAAAGCCGTTGTCAGTCTAGCAAGCTAATCTGGTACACAGATGGATCTAAAACTGATAACGGCACTGGTGTATGGATATATGGCGAATCTCCCCAAGCTAATGCATATGCATCTCTGGGGGAAAATGTCATAGTATTCCAAGCAGAAACTCACGCTATCGACATATGTCTACAAGAGAACATTACAAAGAAAAAGATATTATCGTCCTAACAGATACTCAGGCTGCTATAAAAACCCTAGCGAGGCACCGGATTAACTCAAGATTTGTGTGGGACTGTCTACAAAACCTAATAGCTGACAAACTACAACAGGGTAACCGTAGTGTGGGTGCCGGGACACAAGGCTATGAAAATACTGACACACTTGCGAAAAAGAGATCAGAAACACCTTTTACTGACCCTGAACCAATATTTGGAGTCACCAAACCCACAGTACGCAGCTGGTTGATTGGATGGACAAACAAAACACACCAAAACCACTGCAACTCCGTGAGTGGATTGAGACATAGTAAAGCAATGCTAAGGAAACCATCCAAAAAACTAACAGATGACATACTGCTATTAAGCAGATTCCATATCAGACTAGTGACGGGGCTGATAACCGGTCACGGCCATCTTCGAAAACACTTGCATACATAGGGCATCCAGAGGGAAGAACCTATCTGCAGACTCTGTAATGAAGACGAAACAGCCTCTCATATCATCTTCGACTGTAAAGCTCTTGCCAGATGTTGATATACACTCCTGGGTGGAGTAGACTATCGAGTAACTCTAACAAGAGAAACCCTAGTGAAGAGACTACTAAACCTGACAGAGACGCCAAAACTCATCACTGAATAGGTGACATCATGAGGGACACAATAAGCCTTAAGGCTGCGGTGTTGTGGAATTGTAACCATATCTCGTCATTCACGCATAAAGAAAACTACCCAAGCAACACAACTATGTTTATCAAAATCGAGTAACGTTATATATTCGATACTCTTTAAAACACTAGTGAGATTACTACTGATTATTTCATCCAAAGAAAAATAAACTGATCGCCCTAGCACAAATGAATATTAGAAAATCCGTGCCATATAACGTTATTGCAATTTTCCATTGGCTAATATAATCGGAAAGCCGGTATTATCGACTTGATGCTTAGCTTTTCTTTCGGTCAATTCAAAATTAACTATGAGAGCTGTCAGATATATTCCTAGTTACGCAGTAAATAAATTGTGCATGCATAGTTACTAAATAAACAAGAAACATTTGTGCACGACGCCTGGACGCCATTTTTATAAAGAAAGCATTAATAATACTAAATAGCGTTTAGTTATAATTTTTCCTTGCATGAAATAATCTAAACGAATTCCACCCGTTTATTAAAGATTATCGAAAAATTTACTCTTTGAGATACTGCTACGCCGTCATGGGGTTTCCAAGCAACACAATTTCGTTTGTCAAAATTTAGTATATTTATCTTCGATAATAATCTTCAATACACTCGTGGAATTACTACTGACTATTCAACGTCTGGTTTAATCGACAATTTTACCGTTTTAATAATTCACAAAAAAAAACAGAACACAACTTTTGAAATTATTAATAATTTGGTTTTAACCTACTAATATCAATCTCTACATAACAACAATGGTGAGACCCTGCACCCCATGAATGAGTTTGACCTGCAAGACCTGGTTGTCACTTGCAAAATTCATAACATGCGGTGATGTAGTGGGCATCAAGCAGTAGACAACCGCATTATTACCCCTTGTTCATTCGAACGTAGGTACCCAATTATTTACAGCAACGAAGTAGGCCATACGTCAAGCATCGAGTCGGAGAGTATCTACTTAGAAAACGTAAAAGTACAATAGCCATTACTAATTACCATTTTAACATCAATACGAGTCGCTCCTACTGAACTGGTATTGCTGGTTTCATTATTTTCTACTTACATACGATTGCTGGGTGAAATTAAAAGATGGGTCTCAGTAGTTGCTGTCGTAATGAACTTTTCCCTCGTTGTTTCAGTTATTGCCCTATGGCGCACCACATTGATTTGTAAATTAGATTAAATTAAATTCGTTACAGTGGCCAGTAATCTTCATTAGCTGTTGCTCGCCAATTCCGGCCGTTGATAAATGCGTAAACCCCAATGAACTAATGAACTGATTGGAATTTTTTTCTTTTCACCTCTAAACCTGCTTTTCCGCTGAGGATTTATTTGGTTTGTTTTCCTATTTCATTCCTAGCAAGTGGAGAATTTCTGTATCGCAAGCAAGAGTATCTGCTTTTAAATGCAATGCAGGTTTGGTGTCAAAGATGTCTAGATAATTTACTTATTGTACAGAATACTCAACAAATTTTCAATAAACACTGACTACAAAAGCATAACGTGTGTTATATAGTGTACAACATTTACTAGAATTAGTTAATATAATCTATTCATGATTGATTTGCCATCCAACAGGCTATGGAAATCTGGGGGAATGTGTGGTATCATTGAAATTTGTCAATTAATTAAGTTGGGTTATGCTAGTTTTTCTTGATGGAGGTTGTGTTTTTTGAAAGCAGGCAATGTTGCCAGTGGAGCTTATTTGTTCGTTTAACGTCCGCCTATTGCTGCTCAATATTGGTTTATAATACTTAGATATAATAATGATTTCATTATAAATAAAATAATAACTATAATTTAAATGTTGTCGTAACACATACCAAATACATATTGCTGTTCTTTTTACACGAGAATTCTGAACTCAAATCGTATGTATACAGAGCATATTCCACGCCATTCTTTGTTGTCCTATATTTAGGTCTTGCAGCAAATTAAGAAGAATTAACGTCCATGCCGGTCATGTTTCAAATTGATATTATGGTAGTCCAGTGGTGACTGTTTGTCTCTGGTGCTAAGAG
>JABXWE010019719.1:0-22694 GCA_014611495.1 Limonius californicus | reverse complement strand
ATCGTTAGTCTCAAGTACTGAATGTATCTGGCCTATTGTAAGTAAAGACAAATATTCAGTTCTATGCCGTGTTGCCTTGAAAGTGAAAGCATTATTCAGTTCAACCTATTTGTGTGAATTTTCTTTTTCCAATATGAAGTTTATTAAGAACAAATATCGCAATCGACTTACAGATGAACATTTGGATAATTGTATTCGAATGGCTGCATCAAATTATACTGCAAACATTAAAAAAATTATCGATGAGTCTGAGTGTCAGCCTTCTCATTGAACGTGCTTTTTTATTTTTCAATGTTTATGTTCATGATAGTGCGTTACTTTTTTGTTGTTATTATTAACTATTTTTAAATCATACGTGACATGCCGTTGTGGCTGGATAAAAGTTTGTGTTTATTTTTCAAACACCTTCGTTTGATAGGTAGGAATGTAGCTATGAACAAGTACGTACTAGTAATATTAGTTATTTTGTTATTAGTTTATTATTAGTACCTATGTATTATGTATTAAGAGTTAAATAGTAAAATAAATACATATAATGATAAATTAACTGTGGATTATTTCATTTACGTTGCGTTACGTGGCTTCCGTGTGGGTAGCTCGCTGTTTATTCCAAAATTAACAAAGTAGCTCAACACATTGAAGAGGTTGGCGACCACTGCATTAGAATATCGTTCAGCTTTTCTGCTGATAACGCTCCGCTGCTCACATCGTAATTTCTATCAGCACAAAAATTTTGAAATTGTGACCACACTGACTTTTTCGACTTTATAGTATTCACGGGAGCGCTTTTCTGGATTTCTTCGCAAATATTTTCGAGTGAAACTGCACCAAACCTTGCCATTTTTCTCTTTATTCTTTGCACAAACTTGAAAAATTATAAAAAATGTCAACTTTGTTTACTGTTTCCCGGACAACCAACGTTTTCATGACGATCACCGCAACCTGATGTTTTGTAAGAAAATCATTTTTTGTAGTTGTTCGGGGGATTCTCTGAACAAATACCCCTCGTTCAGGCATATATCCTTAAAAGTTTTCCTTGCTGCCTTGCACGCGTGTTTGTTGCCCCTAAAAACTGCCCGCGCGCGCGCTACGCGCTTGGGCAGTTTTTGTTGCAACAAACACTTGTGCGACAGGGCGGAAAAATTTTCAGTAATATGCCTGACACTTGGGATATTGTATATGAATATCTGTAGATATGTCAAGAGCTAAAATAAATACTACACATGAACTCCATGTCTAAATACAAAAATACATCGTTCTGTTGAAAGTATGTACGAAGTTTGGAAAAATTAAATATTCGGGCTGGCGCAATAAAAGAAACACTATTTAAGTGTCACGAAAAAATATTTGATATTTATTCAAAAAATCTTCATTATCTTTAATACACTTATTGCAACGTTTTAAAGGTTTTTGAAAACAGTCTACAAAGGCGTCTGAAGATACTGCTTTCAATTCGGGCTTTGATGAAATAAGAATCAAGCCAACTGGTGGAAAGTTTGATGACTGGGGGGATTGATCTCAACGGCGTCGTGTTTCACAAGAAATACAATCAATTCAAATTGGGCAGGTGCATTGTCATTCAACAGAAAGCAACAGTTCGTCCTTCCTTTCTCGAGAAATGCACTGCAATAATCTCTATATACACTATTTATAGTATTTGTCCTGCAGGTACTAATTTTTTTGTGTTTCACACCCTGTTTATCGAGAAAGATAATCATAAACCTTTTGTGATATTGCTGAGAATGTTGCAGTCCACTACATGCGCTAGGGTTTCGTTGCAGGATTGTACTGAAACACTCATGATTCATGACCAGTGACAATGTGGTTATGCCAATTTGCATGTCGCAACAAGTTCGAACGAAGTCTGCGCACGATACAACTCTTCTCTGTTTCTTTCTTCTAATCCGTAAGACTGTGTGGGACCAACTTTATACATATGTTCCTCTTTCCCAAATTTGCATGTAAAATTTGTCGAGTTGTCTCCTTACTAATGTTTAGCTCATCGTACATCTTTGGAAGAGTCACTCGGCGATCTTCTATCGCAATTTCACATCTCTTGCAACCGAATCTGCATTTCAAGACAGACGCTTGTAGCGTTATCCTCACGCCCATTTTTGAAACGATTAAGTTTTTCAAATATATCATTAGGCCTTACGGTGTTATCGTACACAGTTTTCAACATTTTATAAATTTTTGTTGTGGTTTTTTCTAACTTTCGACAAAATTTGATATTCACTTGTTGCTCCATGACGATTAAAAGAATCACGATATACGCGCCAGCGTCTTGCACAGAAATATACAACTTACTGATATTCACTTAACCACCGTCTATTGATAAAACTGTGAAGCATTGTATGCTGCTTTATATACTAGCACTGCCGGCCTAGTAGGCCCATTGCTTGTTTAGTCAGGTATTGCCATTTTTTCCATTTTTAGCATTGGCTTCTCATCTCGGAATGTTCAGGTCTAGCAAGTCTTCTTGCAGTTCATTTATCCATTGGTTTCCAGGTTCCTCTTCCTCTCCTCCCGCCATGTTCTGTTCTATAGATTTTGTTGGGTATTCTTTGGTTGCTCATTGTTATCAAGCGTCCTAACCACCTTAATCTTTGTGATTTCACTACTCCAATAATGTTTGGTTCACGATATAACTCAGCCTTTCCAATTATCCACCCACACACACTTACCGCCATACATTTTTCTTAACATTTTCCGTTTCCGCACTTTTAGTATTTGTTGGTCGTATTTTCTTGATAACCACACTTCACACCCATATGTAACTGTTGGTCGCACGATTGTTTTATACACATTAATTTTTATATTTCTGGAGAACACTTTACTTACCAAAATGTTTTATAATGCTGCGATTCAGCGCTGTTTACCGGTTTTTTGGTTACCCATGTACACCTAGTAAGTAAACACTTCTACCTCTTAGAATTTGTACTGTTTGGTATTGTCCGCCTTAACCATTAGTATTTTATTCTGTTGAAAGGGTTCCTAGTTCTATCTCACATATTTTGTTTTAGTTTCATTATCTCTAGTCCTACATCTTGTGCACTATGCAGTCTCTGTAGTTTGGGCTTTTTCCATGCTCTTTATCTACAGTATTACAATATTGTTCCTTGACTTAGTTGCTTCTCTTCAGTTGACATATGTACGTTTATGAGACTTATATTTTGGTACACTCCTCTTATTCGTAGTCAATAGATTTTTTTGATACAGATGTGAAGCCTCTTACTACCGCTCTCAGTCTTTCACTTACTATAAATCCCGATCTTAGTCTTCTGTTAAGTCCGCTGCTATTGAAAAACGTGTACCCTTCCAAATCCAAAATTTCATCACCTATTTGTTTAGTTTCTTGAACTGCTAAGTATGTCGATTTCATATTTCTTTAATACCCTAATTACCTGTTTCAGTGCTCCGCCCTCATATGTGCCTCTTACGTGCCAGGTTGCTATAAATATTTTCGCAATTACTTTATACATATTCATTTTATCGCGATATTCGTCAACATTTGTCCTGCCTTCCGTCACCTCGACCCTTAGTGGTTCTTTTGTAACTTATGAGCCCTTTCTTTATTAGAGAAGTTGTAGGCTGTTGATAAACCTTATAATGTCTCTGGACTTCGAGTCCCTTATTTCGTTAGGTGTCATGGTTGCCTTTCCGAAAAATTTTTGACTGCGTCGACAGGCAGCATTGCGTTCGCATAGAATGTGTTCTGCCGTTTCCGCTACCTCGTTACATAAGCGGCAGATTTGGTCTTCAGCTTTATCAATCTTAAAAAGATGGTATTTTAATGTTGTGTGGTCTAAGAATAGGCCAGTGATGGTTTTGAATTCCATCTTGCTGAGGGACAAAGCAAGTTTTGCTTTATTTTGCGAAACAATGATGAACTGCTTTGCCTGACCTTGTCCTGGAATATTCTGCCAGTATGAAGATTTCTGTTGTTCCTCCCATAGTTTGACCGTCTGTTTTATGTGGCTTTTCTGTATTCCACAGCAAGGCTCAGGTCCAGTGAATGGCGTCGTTGCTCCGCGTTTTGCTCTCGTGGTTAAAACCTAATAGTTTTTTGGGGTCGGTTTTATGAGTGTGCTAGCCGGTTCTTCTATGTGTGTTTCAGTTGTTTATAGTGGTCAATAAGCTGCTTTACTTTTGGTTAAATTTCAGGTAAGTCAATATGGAAATTACATTGCCAAACGTCGTATTATTGGAGATTGGGATCTGAATGGTTTTGGATTAATTAGATCCAAAAATGTCATCAATTTTTCCATATTTTGTTTAATGAGTTCTCCTTCTCCATATGAACGTTTAGCATGAGAAATCATAATATGAAACTTGCTTTGGTCGTAGTATTAGCTTCTCTGCGCAAAGAACAATAATGTCCGTTGACTTAGAAGCTAGATTTTAAGGATTTTGGTTTAGTAGATAATTCTGAATTCATGTGTACATTTAGAAATACTCTGTGGATAAGTAGTTTCTTAATGACTTATTCAGTTACCAATTGGTTTTCCAGCATTGTCAGTGAATGTAAAATCTTCCCATTCACTCTTAGAGTTTTTATTTTCTTCTTTCTATTTCTTTTCTTTTTTTGTTATATTAACAATTATTTTATTAATTAAAACCTATGATTTTTAACTCTGAAAAAGGAGCTTGAAAATTAATTACTAATAATTAAATTACGGAGGATGGCAAGCAATAGATGAACAATTAATCAGAATAAACTATTAATTGCACAACGTTTATTGTAACCATTCCTTCACTACCAAAGCCGGCCACTACACTTTTCAAATGTAGACAAGGTCTCTACAAATGAGGAATTTCTTAGGACAACATGCTAATAAATAAACCAGTGGTAAGGGTTGTTTTCCGTGTGCTAACAGTGATTTCTTACATATGACACTTTTAAATATGTTACTGAAAACAGCTGGCCCAGTGGTTACATATTTGACAGTCATTTTGGTTCACTCTTCGTTTCTCTAATTGCCTTTGGTAAAATGTATATTTTTGCTTTCTGCGATTTTCATACTTTTAAGTCGAACCGAAATTAACCTGCAAAGTCTGCCCTTTCATACTAATCATAAATAAATTTTTATATTTTTATTATTTATCATACAGTTCGCAATCACTTAAATGAACATAGTTGTTTGAAAGTTATGTGCAAATATAACGATCACAAACAGCAGCTTCAGATTTGTACTTCAAACAGGACATATTAATGAAGCAATCAACGAAACTGGGCGGCACTGTAGATTCTAATTAGTTTACCATAACAAGTTTAGTTCAAATTGAACTAAATTGCGAATTAAAAGGCCATGATTGTGTTGACGTAGTCTGCAGTTCTTTGAAATTGATTATAAACTTTTAGACCCTTTTCATTAAGATTTCCCCACATTGATCGTAGAAAATCGAAATTTAATAATTGAACCTAAGAAGTTTACAGTATGTAGCAGAATTTAGCCCGCAGGATTTAATTAAGTTTGATCAAACGCCGTAGTACAGTGGGGGTAATTAAGAAAAATTAAATTGTTTGCTTAAGCTATAGCTAAATAAATGCCTTATACAGGGTGTCTCAGAAAGAATGGGCCAGCGTTTAGTCATAGATTCTTTAGGTAAAAATAAACCGATTAAACCTAATATACCTTAGGCAGAAAATTCTTCTTTAAGAAGTTATAGGGCCTTAAAGTTCAATTTTTTATTTCTTCTTTTGTTGTATGTTGTATGATTTCCTGAGACGTAAACTTCCTGTAATGCAAATACCATTAAATTATTGCACTTTACGGCATTCGGAATTCAATTTCTTTACTCAGAAATTTAATATTCGTTGTTATAATTATACTAATAATACAGTTTTTATTTAACTTACGTCTACTGCAGACGCTACTGCTGCTGAATGTTAGGCGAATTTTTAGGGGCGGAATTGTAATATCTTTAATTATTCTGAAGTTCTTTTATTTCTGCTTTGAAACGTATTTATTTAATTTTAAAGCATTTATTGACATGAAAATGTAAAAATGCTAAAGCAACCAAGCAGCTCTAAGTAGTGCTTAGTTATTAGCTTATTGCTTACCCTGACTATGAATATTGATTATCTGGGGTAATTTCAATCATAGTAGTGATTTTTAACGTGTCACACATAGCAGTGGCGCGCGGCCGATGACTTTACTTCTTATCACGCAGAAAGTCCACATTCACCTAGAGATGTGCCTCAACGGTAGAGTGTTTAACTTTTTGGTGAGCTCTACGGTTCAATCCCCAGATTTGTCATTCTATCCTTGGAGCATACAAGTGAATACTGGGAAGAATATTAACAATAAACTCAAATAATCCATTTCTCATACACTTTCTAATCCTTATATTCCACTAACTGACGGAAGAAAGGCAGGGGTTCTGGTGCGGAACCCGACTGTCCTCTATAGTAACCGGCCCTCCTATGGGAAACAAACTATCATGACTTTCGTTCCAGTGTCGGATTTTTCTCCACCAGAAACCAGGTATTTTGAAGCGACAAGCAAATTTTCTAACCACTAGATCATCGAGGCCGGCAGTAACTGGAGCTATTGCATGAGCTCATCACTACTGTTAACTATTCAGTTCGCATGTCACCTATCAGAAGAGCCCCATCCGCAGAAGTTTCACATTCAATTGAATTAGTTGGTCCTCCTCTGGTAAACTATATTCTGTTGATCCTGGTGATCCAGCTGATTTTATTGAATTGATGACGCTATGAACTTCCATATACAGCTATGCGAGATAAATATATAGATTATACTATGTCGAGATCTAATTACATGTCTGGAACAATTCGAATATCAGTACAAGAATAAGCCACACTAGAATAACTAATAAAATTCTGCAATGCATTGGCAGTATCAACAACTATGTACGGAAACGAAACATGGATGGTAGATGCAAAAGAAGAATTCATGCGTCAAAAATGAGATTTTAAGAGAAATGCCTGGATATACATTAAGAGATTAAATGCTAATTATGCAAATATAAAAAGAATTAAATATATGCGCTTCAGACAAAATTGAAAAATATAGAACAAACTAGACAGGTGATCTAGAAAGGTTAGATTATAACCCCCTGCTGAAACTAGTATGGAACTAGAGCCCGAGGGGAAGAGTAAGTATAGGCTGGCCCCACAAGAGATGGTCGTATCTAATATGAAAGTGGCTTTTACTGGTCAAAGCATGAAGTACAAAAAAAAGTTGCTGTGTCCTGTAATGCTAATCACTTCCTGTTTCTCCAATCAGAGCTATTGCCATACTGAGCATAATCCAGTCATTAGACACATTTTTTTGTTTCTTCCGTCTCAATTTGTATCTGTTTCCCTTTAATGTCAACTTGGTAATTTTTATACCAAATTCTATAATCGGTCGGAAACATTCTATCGATGTTCATATCGTCATCCCGCTTCAAAATACATGTATTGTATCTCTTAAATGAAATAAAGTTGATATCAATAAAATTCACTGGTAGACGAACACACTTTTGAGGACACTGATTAACTTTTCATGAGCTGTAACCCATTTGATTTCTGGCAGTTGTTTTGCATCTTTCTGTTCAAACTTTGAGAAAGTAGATTTGTATTCAACACGTTCTGCAGGAAATCCCCGATTGAGACCATTCACCGTCCCACCAGACGAGTTTATAAGATGCAATAAAAAACTTTATTTGAAGGCCTTAGGGTGCATTTTCGCCAAAAATTAAGGATTTATGAATATTCATCTTAGGTTACAGCCCTTACGCAATTGGTCTTTTCTTCTGGGAGCGCTTGTAATTGTTTTCTCGGAGCATCCCTTGCTTAGTTTGCCTTTTTGAACACAGTATCACTATGGGATTTATATCACTATTTCAAATGTTGAAATATATTTATTGGACCTTTTGCAAATGGTGTTTCATATATTCTTCACAATACCTGCCTTGTAATCGGCCAGGTATTGCTCTCATACAGCCTATATTTTTAAAATAGTATTTTAGAACGTAGGTGAAGTGGAGGCATCCAGTTTATAGTGAAAATTGCGGAATAGCGTTAGCTATAATTTTTGTCATTAGGACCACCAAATTTAAATAGATGGCTAAACATTTTGTGGAAAATCTCTATTTTGTATGATAACAAATATAAGTTTGTAAAACAAAGGCGAAAGAAGTTTGCTAACAGTAATGGTAAATAGAACGGTCTAAAATAATATTATATAAAATGCCGGATCGTACGTGTGAGAAGCGATCCTTCCTCTAGAACGACGAAGAAGCAATTGAACAAATTAATTTCGATTACTAGAGCAAATACACAAATTGATGTCGAAGAAATCGAAACTCATAAACGCCAATAAACTGGACTATTTCTGTAGTGATATTATTAAATTATCGTGTAATGTTTGACTACTTTCTCTGCTATAGAAAAATACGTAATGATGCATATATAGTTAACTCATTTCGTATACAAGAATTTCTTTGTGAAACGGACAAAATATTGCTAATCTATTAAATAAATAATTTGATGTGTTTTTAAGTGTCTGAGCAACATACTGCATGTCTTTGCAGGAAGTTTACTGTCCTAAAAATTTCTAAATATGTTTGTAAAATATTTCGAATTAAGATTATTTAAACTTTGTATTTATTGATTTTTATTCTCTGAATATCTTTATTTCATCTAATAATTAAAGATGTTGAAGCCGTACAAATGAAAACTCAATTTATTAATAGTTACCGATACATTTTTATGACGTTAGAGTCAATCAGAAAAAACCAAAGGAAACACTGCGCCTCTGATTGGTTCTTTCTATCATAACAGCACATCCATGGTATTAACCATACAAAAACAGTAATAATATTTAGTATCAAATTACAAGTACCTACAAGAAACGATTACTCTTCAGTACTACAGCTGCAATACAAATAACGAAGAACAAATTCCTTAAAAAAGTGTTTACAATATAAACCCATGGGAAAAAGCGATGTATGGAGATCCAGGGGAAGATAAAGAGATCTGTGAAACTGGAGCGGGCATAAAATGCCTATCTCGGTAATGAAGAAAAAGAAGAGGAAATAGTACTTACTTAAACATAAGTAAGTGCCTAAAGGGAAAACAAGAACTTATGTCTATATCAAAGATGAAGATGAGAAACAGAATTTGATTTGAAATAATTAAAAGTTGATGAACATGATGTACGACGATGTGAAAAACAGCAGCACAAAACAAAGAAACCTGGAAAACATTCGCAGCAATACTAGACAATTAATCTTAATCTAAATCTAAATTAATCTAATTAATCAAATGTAAATGAAACGAATCCAAATTAATCCAACGCAAAGCACGGAAGAACGAAACAGAAGATAATAGACAATTGAAGAGATAGTGTATAAGGCCGACCACTGTATTACTATACCTCTTTCGATTATAGCAACAACCCGTGAGGAATCTATGATAGCGATGAACAGTTCAGATGTTAAATTGGGAACAATAACACTGATAATAGTGCGGATTACTGGGTATATTCCTCAATGTTTTTAGGAGGTTTGGTTTCTTATCTCTTAGATTGTACGTATCATTATTATTTTTATAGTTAATTTGATCATCCTTGTTTTGGGACTCTTCTTCTACCATCCCACATATCCAAAGTTACCAACCTACCAAAAGTTAACCTGTAGATTAACTATGGCACAAATTAGTTAACCAGCGAGCAACCTTAAGGCACCATCCAGGTCGCTAAAAGGTTAACCATAAAAGATGCCAAAAGCGAACCTTGAAAGTCATCATTTGGTTAACCGTAGAAGATGTCCAAAAGCTAAGCTTGTAAGTCGGCTATTGGTTAACCGTAAAAGATTTCTATAAGCTAACCTTGGAAGTCATAGTTTGGGTACTCTCTCGACATACCCAAAAGTTAACCTTGAAAGTCGACCTTTGGGCATCTCTCCAACATAGCCAAAAGTTATGCTCTGTGGTTAACCGTTATACAATCCCAAGAAGGTTATCTTTGACGGTTAACCACATTTACGGTAAATAAGCGAACTGAGAAACGTAACTAACAGTTAAACTGCTCAGTCTTGCAAAAAACTTTCTAGGCGAGCCTAGCTTCTATCCAAAGAATGCTATTGCGGGTTGAATTAAGATAATCATTTTGTTTTCTTATAGAATAAGTAAATAAAAAATGAATTAGAAACAATTGCTATTTATACATGCCTACATTTGCGCTGCGATCATTTAATTGCATATTCATACAACCAATCAGGACCTTGTCACTATGTGGTTCCAACAAGTTGCATCCTCTCGGATCAGCAGGGTTTCGTTCTCCAGGAACATGCCTCCAGTTATCGATTAATGTTAGAGATCGTATCTTCTGCACTATATTCCCTAGGAAATTGGACTTTCTTCAGTTTGACTGATCTGGCCGAGTGTAGTAGTAGAGATTGGTCAATAAATACTCTGCGTGGCATTACCAAATGCATCCTTTATGTGCGACCCTAAACAAGCTCTAATAGTAGCGACCATTAATTTCAATTTCTTTTAATAATTGGTGCAATTCTAGCTTCGGTTTGAAGTAAATGTAGTATACCAGCTTATCTTCTATTCTCAAAGGAACCTAACGTTATTGTTTTTGTGGAATTCCCTCTCATCTAGAGGGGACCTACCCACTAGAACCCCTCACCTACCCACTAAAACCCTTCCCGTTTGCATGTCGCTTTTAGCACCGGAACCGCTTTCGCATCGCATGGGTGCTAGTGCTTGCCTAGTTTATATGTTCTTTTTGTCTGCTCTTCTTATATTCTTATCACACTGCGAAGTCCTCATTCAAGCGTCCCAACACCTGCTGCTCTAGCAGCCTTCCTATTGTATCCAGGAGGCAGACGGGTCTGTACGAAGTCGCTTCCTCTGGTGGCTTGTCCCCCTTGTTAAGGAGCATTAGCTACGCCCTCTCCCACATCTGTGGGAGCACGTATCCTGGATGGTTAGTGGCCAGGACTTTAATGATTTCTGCTAGTATGGTGTCTGACCCCGGCACCTTTCTTGTTAAGGGCTCTACCGCGCCCTCTTGCCATTGCTTCCATTATACATCTTCATGGTGTTGGGAATAAATGCGCTGCTGTCTCTATTTGTCTCTCCACAGATAGCCTGGGTGTAGGTGTTAATTTCATTTCTCGTGTCACGATTCTGTAGCCCTCACCCCACACATCCCGGTATATCTCCTCGCAGAGCTTTTTCTAGAATTACTGCTTGGATCTGTTTATCATTGTTTGCAGGGTCTTCTTAGCACTTTTCTATGCATTTCATATCGACTGACTCTGCCCATTCGCGTGTGCCTGCCTACACTGCCTTATTAGCGTCGCTATTTCGTCTTTCCACCAATATTCGCTTTTCCTGTACTGGTTCTATTGACTTCGTTTCAGCATTGAAGCGTCGTATACTCTCTTCGCCAATTATAACGTTCTAGGCTCCACTTTTATTAATCGCGGTATCTCGATTTAAGAAAGGAAACGCAGTTCTGTTTTCTAATTCCAAATGTTTTCCTGGATTCTTCTTTTACTTCCCTACCCCATCTAATTTTCTTTTCCCACATCGATCGCAGTAAGATCTTGATACAAAGTGTCGCTGGACAAGTGAAATCAGTTGGATAGTAGTTGCGGAACTACGGCTTGCTTGGTTTAGTTAGTTCAATTAGTTTCAGATTAGTTCGGTAGCTTCAGAAGTAAAGGTTTGCAGTTCTTTCGTGTTCGACATACGGGTGCCACAGTGTTGTTTAGAAAAAACCTGTCATTAATGTATATACTCTAGGTTAGGGTAGCTACTGTCTTCTTATTCACTTTTTTCTAAGCACTTTTTCAAAATGTCTTATACTGTTGGACCCAGTGGAAGTAGACTATCGTTTATCCCAAAAGTAATCCTTATGTGACGGAAAATCTATTATCGCCCGTGCTTGCTTTCCATATGAAACGAAGAAAATCTCTATCATATGGATTTAAAGTATTTTGCAGAAATGATTTTTTGATGTCAAGAGTGACC
This sequence comes from Limonius californicus, assembly GCA_014611495.1. Taxonomy (NCBI): domain Eukaryota; kingdom Metazoa; phylum Arthropoda; class Insecta; order Coleoptera; family Elateridae; genus Limonius; species Limonius californicus. The sequence continues at coordinate 10,693 of JABXWE010019719.1, read as the reverse complement.
CAATTCTATGACTTCTAAACCGTAATGGGAGAGCGTGTATCTGCTCGAGTAACTTTGTACTTTTCCCTAAGCAATTGTTGAGAGATGAGTTACCTTTCCCCTTACCGAAGCATCTGAAATTGGGCGTATCTTCGTCGCAGCACTGGGCTTCTTAAACACCGGACGATGTAGTAAGTAGAGTGCCGATTTGTATAATCCTTCTATCAGGACTTCTGTCACATTTGCTATCAACGATTCAGAGAATACTTATGCTTGCCAATACTGTGATTTTCGTAGTTTATTTTCAGTTGTGGTACAGGACCTAGGGTTTTACTTCTTATCCGCTTTCAAATATTTCACCGACGGTTGCCGGATTCGAACCTGCGTCTCTTGGTTCTATGGGCAAATGCGTTGACCAGTATACCACCGAGGCCGGTAACAGTTATGTTTATATTAAGGAGTACCTCAATTTACAATATCAACTATTGCAGTTTTTTTACTGTAATGCGTGAACTAGTTTTGCCAATACAGCGTAAATTCTGTAATCAATATTGCCCTACACAATCGTTTAACTAAATTTTATAGTGCTCAGTTGTTTCGATTTCATTTTTAAGTTACTTTTATATCGTTGCTATCACTTATACAGCAATTTTTAGGTTGAGGGTTAGTTTATATGAAAGTCTATCCACCCCAGCAGTGGAGGTGTGTGTCCAGTTTCATAGTGTCGAAACCTTTAGTGATATCTAGGCAAGCATCTAAAGACTATGTAGTTTGGGCTCGAACCTTGTTTAGATCTATCATTAATCGCCAGTAATTGGTGAAATGCGGAATGAGAAACTTTTTCCAAATTGGAAAGTAGCAATGATGTTATTCCCGTTTAGTTTCCTATTTAATCGAGTTAAAGTTGCCTTTTCAGATCATTTGAATTACACTATAAGTAGATCATTCGGCCCATAGTTTACTGAATCGTTATAATTTCCGTTTGTTTATTTTTATTATACGAATATGGAAAATTTTCAAGAAAGTTCAAAAGTATTAGATTCTAAAACAAGAATTGAAGACAGCAATAATGTAACAACTCGCTTACTGTGAGCTCTTAAATATAATATTGGGTGTGAGGCTCCATGCCCTGGAGACTTTTAGTTGGGAAGTTTTTTAATGTACTTTGCCAGTTTCCTTGAGCTAATATATTTTATATTTATAGGGAAATTTCTGAAGTTTTTCGTTGTACGACTCTAACGTGTTGTCTTTTAATATATAATATGTTCAAAAATCAATTTGCAATTCTAGATTTCTACGAATCACGATTGAACGAAGCACTTCCCCTGAGCTATCCCACACACCCAGTAATAAATAATCTGTTTAGAAGTTTGGAACTGTTTCGCGTATTCGATGTAACTCAGGTCTTATACAGTTAATCTCACTAAACAAACACAATAATATCCAATTTGAACTAATAGATATTCTCTTCGCATAGATACTACGAAAGTGCTGTTTTAAGTATTATCTACATGAAATTGCCAAAACGTTTTTCTTCAAGGTTTTAAAGACTTGATTAAGATTAGATATTCTTGATCAAATAGTGCACATATTGTGCGCCTGCGAAAACTACGGAAGCAACCAAAATTCCAACCAGAATTTTCTTATTTTGTAATACTCTAGACTAGTAACATAGGATGTAGTTTTCGACTAATGACCGAATGTAAGGAGAATAATTTTAATGTTTGTTTATTTACTGGTTATCATGTTGCTGTTATTACCTAAAAAGTTATTTATGTAATGGGAATACAATCTAATTTATGTATTTGATCTTCCGTAAGATTACTTTTCTGTTTAATGAGGTATTTAAATAATAGATTTTTAGAACAATTGTAATACTGTATTAGCCCGACTATAGGGCGACCCCCATTTTTTAATCCGTTTTTTTGGGAAAAAAATTTGCCCGATTATAAGGCGATCACCATTTTTATAAACGAAAGAAAACATAAAGTTAGAAAAATATTTATTACTATCTCTCTGAATACATATGCATATAAGTATTTATATAAGAACTGTACATTATGTAGGTATTTACTATTTTGACAATAACACTAATTAATTTCGATATTTGTAACTCAAAAAACTTTGGTAATTTATTTTATAAAAAAGAAGTAAAGGTGAAACATGAAAAGAAGAAATAAAACTTTTCCGAAAAGTATTTATTTGGCATCTTCGTGATCAGATTCGCATACGGCAACAGTATCCTCAGTATCAGTTTCATCTTCACTGATATTATCGTCTTCAGAACCATCAACCATGTTTTCCCACAATTCATCATCTTCAGTACCGTCAATTATATTAGATATGCAGCATTTTTTAAATCCATTAATGATGGACTCATTAGAAATTTGAGGGTGTGATTAGTTGATAGCCAGTTTGAGTACTGTTTTTTCAAGTAGTCTTTAAAAGGTTTATTCGCAACCACATCCAGAACTTATAGTTGCGAAGTCATTCCACCAGGAATTATTACCGAATCTGTTTCAAGACGTTTTATTTCTTTTTCACAAGCTCTGTCAGGTGACTTCTGATTGCATCAGGTACTAGCAATCTTTTATTTTTACTGAATCTAATTTGTCTTCCCCAAACTGTTTTTACCTAATCAACAACAAGGTTTTCATCCATCCATCTCTTATCCTGTACCCTCACGATAGTTCCTTTTGGCAATTTCTCTTTAGGCAAGGTTTTTCTTTTCAAAATAATATAAGGTGGAAGGTACAGATAACATTACTGTTACTCTCGATTTTTCATTCCCTGTAGTTTTTATGTTTGCTGTTAAAATTGTAGGAATATCAAAAAATACTGGGGTTTGATCAGCATTGCCCTTCAAATGTAATGGATAGGTATGCATATTTTTTTCTTAGATCAATAACATATCGTTGAAATGTTAAAAGTTTTTCTTCAAATTCGATTGATAATTTCTGCGCTAAAGTTGTACGCCGCCGCAGATTCAACCCATATCGAACCATCATTCATCTGCACCAACCCATGCTGGTTTTAAAATCAGCTTCCTGTATATTTTCGTTTCTTGTAATTTCACGAGCTTTCATCTGCAATGATTCTCTTGCTATGGGGAATCCCCTTCCTCGTATTTCCTTGATGTAGTCCACTACTTTTCTGTCAGTTAATTCAAAATATCCTTTCTTAGGCCCTCGGATGCCTTTCTTGTAGAATGCGCATTAATCAACTTTTGGTTTTGCGATCGCCAACGTCTAACATTGTTTTCAGTAATACTAAATGTTCTGGCAGCCTTACAGTTGTTTGTAGCTTCTGCAGCACGCACTACCATAACCTTCAAATTGGAATCATAGCTCCTAGGAATTGCTTGACTGATTTGATTTTTTCTAGCTCCTCGTGTTTCAATATGGTCACTCATGATAATTTCGAGGGTGTAAAAATATGTAAAATGTTGCGTAATACAAAAAACAAGATAAAAGAACAACTGTCAGAAACTGCAATGCGCCGCTAACACAGATTATATAGGGATAATAATAATATAATGATTTAATTTTTATCAGGCCTATGTAGTAGTTTAATTACACTGTTTAGTTTTAGTTTTAGTTTAGCCGGTAATTTGTAAACAATGCCATCTGTTGAACGCACTCACTAAAATATATTGTGATGGAAGCAATATAGTAATCTCGCTCATCGCGAGGCAGTGAATTTATTGTTCACTTGTTTGAGACTCGAATATTAGACGACTTCCCCTACTTTCGCGTCGCTTTTTTTCAATAAAAACCTCGCCTTGTAGTCGCGCTAATACGGTATTACTTGTACCCTGCACGTCCAAAAGATAATTTATGTACCTGGGGAGTAAACAATTCTGTGTTTTTATTAGGTGAATTGGTGCGGTAACAAACGTAGCTACACATCTAAAATGCGGTGTAATAGATTTTTGTATGATTTTCCTGGCAGATCACGTACGCTAAATTATTAAGAACATTATAAACGACAATGTTGCCAGCTTTTTGATTATTTAAATACCAAATGTAATTGTTGAGATTTTCATTATCTTTTTACTCGAAGAATACCTTAATGTTTTGGAAGAAGTTATTGATGAGATTCCGCTGCACATACTACTTAATCTGACATACATGAATGCACGATGAAGCTTCTGCTCAGTTTGTCCGTAATATAAGAGACTAGTTGAAGGAATATTTCCCAACCAGATGGGTTGGTCGCGGCGGTTTCATTTTATGAATCACGATATCACCCGATCTCAATCCTCCGCATCCACCAAACGCTGACGGAGTTAGAAACAGAATTGACGCGACAGTCTTAGAAATCAAACCAGAAATACTGGAGCAAGTAATGCAAACGATACCACGAACATAGTTCCATGTTTAGAAGCAGACAGTTTTCTATTTCGAGCAATTATTATAAGTAAGTTATTATTGGTGGTAATTAGTTACCGTGCATAGTAACAACACCTGTGTGGGAGCAGTGTTGCCAAATTTACGCTTTTAAATCTTCCATGAGAACACAGGAGGCATTATACTACTTTTCCACAAAATCGCCCTTAAGATCTAGACACGTATTCCACCGTGGAACGAGTTCTTGTCCACCCATCTCAAAAAACGTTGTGTCCAAAGACCGCATCCATTTTTTCGTAGCAGCAATCACTTCATCGTCTCGCTCTGAAACCTCTTAGCGCCCAAAAATTTCTACAGCGGGCCAAACAACCAATAATCTGGCCTTCTTCGCTTTATTGCAGCTCTCAAATTTTGCAGAGTTTCACAATAACGTGTAGCATTAACAGTTGCACCATAGCGGTATAAATTCGACAAGAAGCAATCCTTTGGCGTCCCAGAAAACGGTTTCGACACTTTTTTTGCTGAAAGATTTTGCCGAAACGTTTTTATTGGAGGAGACGTTGTGTGTTTCCACACCATAGATTCAACTTTACATTCCGGTGTAGTATGGTGAACCCATGTTTCGTCGCCTGTAACAATATCCATTAAAACGTCCCGATTTTCGTTGTAACGGATAAGATTTTGGAAGCAGATTCCCATGCGAAGGTCTCGATGTTGATCTGTTAAACATTTCGGAACTCAACGTGCTGAAATATTTTGTAACCCAATGTTTGAGCCAAATCTCGTGAATAACTGTATTCGGTATTCCTAGTGTAACTGCCATATGTCTCACGTTAAGTCTGCGATCTGTCTGTAACAGTTCATTTGCCTGGTTAATGTTTCCAGCTGTAACCGAAATTCGTGGTCTTTCAGATGTTTTTTTATCGCGCAAATCGACCCTTCCTTCTTCAAATTTTTTACGCCATACCGAAACCTGCTTACGGGATATTACAGTACCGTACACAGTGTACTAAAACCATTCCTCTCGGTACTTCTAGTAAGCTCCTTACGTATGCTTTTTGTTAACCTTTTCTTGTATATACCCACACAATACGCTACAAAAATTAAAAGAACACATATGAAAGCAATTATACCCAAAGTTTCGGCCACCGTGAGCGATTCAAGGCTTGTTCCAGTTGTTGTACCACCAGTATTTCCTGATTGGGCTATTATAACTTCCTCTTTTGACTCAGAACCTCCCATTTTAAAAAAATACGTGCATCTGGACTTCGTCTTCAAGGGTCGGGTGTGGCACGTCGACGTCACTAACTATCGTTGCTCTGGCAGGATTTTGACTTTGGCAGGATTTTAGCATCGGCAGGATTTCGGCTTTGGCAGGATTTCGGCTTTGGCAGGATTTCGGCTTTGGCAGGGTCGCCATGTACTAAAACCATTCCTCTTGGTTTTCAGGGTAACCTTTGTACCCAATTCAATTAAAACTTCATTGTATTTATTAAACGTTTAATTGGTTTTTACTTTGGTTTTACATTGTTTCAAGCCAAGCTTGCAAACTAAACTATCACGACTCGTACGTTGACCGGGCTTCCCAATGTAGCAATAATGCTTACCTGTCAAGGCACGAGGCGTTCCACTTATTAAACTAAATCGACACTATTTATATACAGTATGGTTATAATCTAAATACACTACAATTAATATTAATACTTATCTTAATCACTTACATTACATTTCCCACGGGAAAGAAAAAAAATATTTTTTCCAAAGAAAACATATTTTTTTAAAATTATTATTACAGTACCTAGTTAAGAATGATACAGTTTAATTCTATCTTTATGTACTTCTATTAATTTATTATCTACTTTAATTTTTACATTTGGTGACTTAATTTCTATTAGGTTCCATTTTATTTCCTGTTTCATTTTTTAATAAAATCTTAGCTCCTACGTTATAATTTACAATATTACTTCTACTGTCATATCTGTTTTTTCTTTTAGTTTTTGATACAAGTAAATTATTTTTTGCATCATAACATGCTTGTTGTAATCGATATTTCAACTCTAATGGGTAATCCTCAAAATTGTATAACGGATTTAAGTTAGTTGAAATATTTGAAGGTAATTTACATAATTTCCCAAAAACTAATTCATAAGGTGTATAACGTGTTTCGGTGTGAACTGTAGTATTATAAGCAAAACTCCAAAAAGATAACCATGAACTCCAATTTTCTGGGTATTTTGAAATTTGAATTCTTAAATAAGCGCCTAGACTTTTATGAGAATTTTCGATAGAACCTAAGGTCTGATGGTGATATGCTGTTGACTGTAATTTAGTAATTTTCAATATTTTGCACATTTCTGAAAAAATTAATGCTAAAAATTCAGTACCTTGGTCTGTAATAATCTCTTCTGGAATTCCGTAACGTAATATAAAATTATCTACAAAACTTTTAGCTATAGTTGCAGCTTCCTTATTCGGTAAAGCGTAACATTCAACAAATTTACTAAGATCACACTGCAAAGTTAGAATATAGCGATTTTCTGCTAAATTTTCTGGTAACGGACCAACAACATCGAGAAAAATCCGTTGAAAAGCATAAGAAGGGGTTGTCGTTATAGACATTGGTTCTTTGTTAGGCTTCGAATGCTTGTATCTCTGACAATCATCACAACGTTTTACAAACTTTACTACATCATTTCGTAATCCAGACCAAAAATAGTATTTTTTGATATTGTTATACATACGATTAACACCTGCATGACCCCCTGTGGGTAACAAATGAAAATCGTTTAAAACTAATTGTCGAGTTTCTAAGTCAATAATCTTTTGTACACTGTTTATTACAGATATTTTAATATCTGCATTTTATATTTCATTAGGATCCCTTAATAGCTGATTCAATAATGATGAGGCGCCTATCTCATTTTTAATAATCACTAATTCTGGAATTTTATATTTCCGACAGAGATCCTTCAGGTCTCTCAACGTTTCACGTAGTGAAAAGTACGTTGATCGAGGTTCCTGTTTTATATAAATTGTTTGCAAACTTACATTACATATTAAATATTCGTTAGAATAATCATTTACTTCGTGTACTAACATTTTATGAAACTCACGGTCAGGAATAAGTCTTAATTCAAATGAATCTTGAGGCCACTTCAACAACTCAACTAGTCCCGGGTGATCAGTCCGATTCTCTTGATTTGTCTCAGTGTCGTCAAGTGCACCTTGAGTTAAGTTTTTGCTACGCGCTCGAGTTATTGCACAAACTACTCCATCTGCAATATTAGTCATACTTTTTAATTCTTCCGAAGAAATTTCAATCCGTGATAAAGCATCTGCGGCTACATTACTTTTCCCTTTTATATATTTTATAGTAAAATCAAACTCTTCTAGCACTAACCTAAATTTCGTAAGTCTACTGGAGGGATTTATCATACCAAATAAATATATTAATGGTTTATGATCTGTAAAAATTGTAAATTTCGGACCATACAAATAAGGTCTAAAATATTTTACAGACCAAACAATGGCAATTAGCTCTTTCTCTATCGTACAATATCGTCTCTCTGCCTTATTCAGAGATCTGCTGGCATATGCGATTGGTTTATCATCGCTATTTGAAAGAACAGCTCCTATCGCTAATCCTGATGCGTCTGTCTTTAAAACAAAACAATTATTTTCGGAAAAATTTGGATACTGCAAAATCGGTGGGTTTATTAAAGCAGACTTTAATGTTTCAAATGAATTTTGGCATTTAGTGTCCCAAATAAATTGTACACCTTTTCGTTGTAATGCGTTTAATGGTGACGCAATGTGGGCAAAATTTGGAATGTAACGTCTATAATAATTAGCAAAAGCTACAAAGCGTTTGGTTTGATTAGCATCTGTCGGAATTGGATAATTCCGAATTGCTTTAATTTTTTCTGGATCGGGAGAAACACCATTATTTGAAATAACATGACCCAAATATGCAATTTCTTTTCTTAAAAACTCACATTTATGTGGATTTAATTGTAAATTAACATCCCGTAATCTTTGCAAAACTTTTATAAGATTTTGATTATGATTAACTAAATTATTTCCAAAAACAATTAAATCATCCAAATAAATAAAACAACTTTCAAAATTTAAACCTGACATTGCAATTGTCATTGCACGGGAAAAAGCACTAGGGCTAATTTTTAACCCCATAGGCAAACGCGTCATTTGATACTGTCCTCTATCCGTATTAAACGCTGCACTGTATACCGTCTACTAGCAGCATCTAATTCGATTTCGTAGTAACCTTGAGCTAAGTCTAGTGAGAAAAATAAACTGCTCCAGATAATGAATCTAAAATTTCTGTAATACACGGTAACGGGAATTTATCATCCACGATACGTTTATTTAATAATCTATAATCTATTACTAGTCGCCATTTTTGAACACCGGTGTGATCTTTCTTTTTAGGGACAATCAGCAGTGGTGCTGACCATTCAGATTTGGTTTCTTCAATTATACCATATTCTAACATCGAATCAATTTGGTTGTGTATTTCTTGTTTTTGAGCTTGTGGCAAACGGTAAGGTTTAACATATGCTGGGCTCGTCGATTTTTGTAAATACACCTTTTGTTTGTAAATATTAGTTACTGTTAAAGCATCACCCTCAAAATGAAAAACATCGACATATTTCGCACAAACTTTTTGAATAGAGTAGCGCTCTTCTGAATTTAAAGAATCAGTGTTAATTAAATCTAATAGTTTAGAAACTCTATCAACAGACAAAACTTCAGGGGTGCTGAAGTTACACATTTCAAAATCACTTAATTTAGCTATTTTTGGTTGGAAATGCTTTAAATTTATTTCCGTATCATTAACGTTAAGAAATTTTACAGGAATCATATTACGATGTGGGCGAACGACCATACCTGCAGTGAAAACACCTTCGCACAATTCATTCGACATGATAACGCAGTCGTCCTTAATGTTAGTCCAAAAATATTTTATAATTTCGCAACGTGCGGGAATGTTTACTGAAAAATCATATTTTGACTCAATGGGCACCAGCATATTACAATTCCTAATCGAAAGTGATAAAGTGAAATTCTCGAAATCTATTTTTGCAAAAAATCTGAACCAATTACTCCATGAATTCCGCTTTGAAAATTGTCAAGTATTAAAAACTTATGACATATACTTATATCTTGCACTTTTAATGAAATATTTGCTGATCCTTGCGTAACAAGTGAACCTGAAATTCCATTAACCTTAATACGCGTAGACGAGTCGATTATTTCATCTTTTGCCAAATAAGATTGAAAAATAACACTAACGGATGCTCCTGTATCGATTAAAAATAAAATGTCAATAAAATTATACTTCATACGAACGAAATTTAGACCATCTACATTTAAAATTACAGGCTTAATAGTTTCCGAGTTATTAACCTCGAAAAAACTTGTCAGCATTTGTACTACTAGCTGCTTGTGGCATATTATAGTTGCTATTTGCAACCTGAGACAAACTTCCTTGACCTGAATACATTACGTTTAATCTGGAATTCTCTCGTTTTTGATTAAAACTACCCCTAGAATTATTATATCTACCCCGAAAAGTATTAAATCTATTTCCGGATCGATTTGATGAAAATGTATTTGTATTATGTATATTGCTGTTTGAAAAATTTTTATTCTGATTACGTGGAGAAAATTTACCTCGAAAATTTGCATTATTATGATAACCTCGCTTATTTCCCCTATTCTGTATGTAAAAAACTTTAGAGGTTCCTTGAATTTGCAATTCTTCGTCCTTAGCTCCCCGTATTGCTTCATTCAATTTTGTATAATTTCTAGATTTAATGATAGTTCGCAAATCATTTACTTGTAGGCCACTCGCAAAAGCGTTTATTGCAATCTTTTCGTTTGCAGCTTGCAAGACTGTGAAAGCATTCTCGTCATTTTCGGCCTGAGCTATTGTTAAATCTACAAATAATTGCTCAATACTTTTTCCAATTTCGTCAACTGATTTACCGTTTTGTTTTGCATTATGTAATTTAACTGATATCGCAGCGGCAGATTTTGGTTCTAGAAAATGTTTTTTTAAATCTTTAAGAAGTTCTTCTACAGTTTCATACTGTCGCTGTAAGCGTATTTTAGCATTTTGGGACAATCTAGTTTTTAGAACATAGGAAATTAATAATGTTTTACCGTTTACATCAAGCAAGTTATTATATAATTCTATAGCGTCAATCAATTGTCTTGTTACATTTTCGGAACCGTCCATTAAACGCAATAACGTTGCAGCGGTCCTCAAATCAAATTTTTCACTCATCTTTTCGCTATCTGAATACTCTGAACTTGAACTTCCGGAGTCAATTTCCGTTTGA
>JABXWE010019717.1:0-14434 GCA_014611495.1 Limonius californicus | reverse complement strand
TTAAGTATTATTGAAAATAAAGGTACTTTACTCTTATACTAATTTCATATTTTTTGTCATATCTCGTATATGACTAACAAATATTAAAATCTGACAATTTGAATTTAAGTTTTGGATGAAGCAGGACTTTTTATAAAGAATAACTTTTTTTCATAAACCCAAGAATAAAAAAGTTTTCCATTTGTCGCGAACTTAGCTAGACACATTGTATATAATGATTTGCTTACAACGAGCTGGACCTTGAGACTCAATTACATGTAAAAATATCTCTAAGTTATGATGTAAAGCCTCCATACTGTGATGTTCTTCTTTCAAACTTTTACCATATTAGTCAGGTATGCAGATAATAGTTTGAGCAGATTATGAAATACTATCTCTAGTTTGTGGTTTTGCAAGAAATTTCCTTGTCAAGTAAAAAGATAAATTTGTAAGTGGTTTATAAAATGTTCATACCTCTCATAGAAGCTCTTATTGCCTTCATACAGTCGATGGATAAGATTGCTAATCATGCTCTTAGGATGATTTTTGGTTTTCACATCACTTTTGCTATATTGGTGTTGAATATGCAGTTTCTTAAAAATGGCAAACGAAAACGTATGAGTATTGGAGACAAGTTGAAGGTGCTGGAAGGCAATGATAAGAGTGTCAAACAAAAAGATGTCGCCACAAAATGTGGAATTGCCACTAACAGTGTCAGTAATAGTAAAACATTCAGTATTCGTATCTAAACATGGATTCTATATAGTGATTTTGTTGGGTACTTTTTAATATCACTATGTGGAAGTTCGACTGTATTGTGCTTATTTAATCAGTCAATCAAAATTTTATTAGAGCTGTTGTTATAATTCACCAGTAACTAAAGAATCCAAACACTTTTATACTGAAATTTTTAACAATGTGTGTTTTGGGTGCTATTTGGGCAATGCTCAAGAATCCTATTTGTTTCCGTTGAAGGTATTTTTATGTTAGCCCCCTCCCATCCAATAGCGATTATAGGCCTCCCCAATTTGTCTCCAGTTGTTACGGTCTGCGGTTTTCCTTATCCATCCAAATCCGGCAATTTTCTGTAAATCATCCGACCATCGCATCTGTGGACGTCCCTTTCCCCTCTTTGCCATCCGTAGTCTCCATTGTTAGATTACTTTGTTCCATCTATTATCTCTCTGTTGCGTAGTATGACCAGCCCATCTCCATTTCAGGGATGTTGTGGGTTCTACGACGTCAATCACTTTCGTTCTTTGTCTGATATCCTCGTTTCTAATTCTGTCTTTAACCTTTACGTTTAGCATTTCCCTCTCCATGGCTCTTTGTGCTTTAGCTAGCTTGTCTGCAATGTTTCTTGTTAAGGTCCATGTCTGAGCGGTATATGCTAGTACTGGCAGCACGCATTGGTTACAATCATTTCTTCTTAAATGTAGCGGTATTTTTTTTTTATTCTTTAGTATCTTATTTTGCCTACCAAATGCTGACCACGCTTGTCGTATTCTTCTTTCGATTTCTGCTGTTTGGTTTTGTTTTCCGCATTTTACCGTCTGTCCTAAGTATATATACTCGTCTACATATCTATTCTTTGGTTGTTTATTTCTATGTTTCTGTCTTCTATTTGGTTGGTCATTATTTTCATTTTGGTTTTTTGCTTGTTCATTGAGAAACCTATTTTTACCGATTGCTGTTCTAGTTCATATATCATCGACTGTAGTTCTTCATAGCTCTGGGATATCAACACGATATCATCTACAAATCTCAGATGGTTTCCCGTTTATTCTAATACCTCTCTTATCCCAGTTTAGCTTCTTAAATACGTCCTCTATTGTTATGAACAGTTTTGGACTCATGGGGTCCCCTTGGCTCACACTTCTTCTAATAGGTATGGGCTGTGTATTGTCATATAATTGTACTATCATTTCCGCCTTTTGATATAGGTATACAGTGAATTATTTGGGCATATCTGTAATCTACCCGGCTATTCTGTAGTGCCTTTTCCACTGCCCTTAATTCTATGCTATCGAATGCCTTTTGATAGTCTATAAAGGTTAAATATAGTGGCAACTTGTATTCGTTAGATTTTTCTATTGACGTCCTTATGGTAAGTAGGTGGTCTGACGTATTGTAGCGCTGGCGGAATCCTGCTTGCTCTGTAGATTGGTAATATTCCAGTTTGTTGTTAAGTCTAGTAATTATTATCTTTGTCATTAATTTGTATAATTGCGATAACAGCGATATTGGACGGTAATTTTCCAGTCTGCTTTTATCACCTTTCTTATATAGCAGAATTGTTAGTGAAGTGTTCCAATCATTCGGTATTTTGCCTTCTTGCAGACATTTATTTAATAGTGTTTTCAATGACTTGAGCATTGTTTCTTCTCGTTCTTGTATTAATTCAGTTACGACTCCATCTTCTCCTGGTGCCTTATTTTTCTTCATGTTTCTTAAAGCTTCCAATATGAAGGTATTTAGGTACCTATTAAAAAAGATCAAAAATTTTGAATATCTAAATTTAACACTGTTTATATAGTATACACATATCGTTTTAGAGTTATAGTAATAATTAAGTTTGAAACGGGGGTCTATGGAACTTTTTTTTGTAAGGGGTCTATGCTTAAAGAAGTTTGGGAACCCCTGAAATATATTGTGCAAAATCGTCACTATAATAAGGATTACCGCAGTAATACTGTACTGTATTGTACTGTACTGTACTCTACTTATACTGCATGCTTGATGAGAAACATTCCATTTCTCGTATGTTAACTATATCCAAAACGTCAGTGCTATCAAAGTAAATTACACTTATACGAATTTTTAGTCTAATTTAAGTCGGTTTACTATGTTGTCATATTAATTTTTGCTTTGTAATCAGGTGGGACAAAACAATTATTATACTAAACAAAAAACTTCAAAATGGAACCATAGAAGATCGTATTAATTTTAGAATAAGTTACGATAAATAATTGATTCAAGTGTATCACGGCGTCCAAAAATTTATCTAGATGCTAAATATGGGAAAAGATACAGATATTATAGTGAAAATAAGACCGTTATTACTTTATGTATACCAGTATACTACATACGAGGTTTGAAAAGGAAATACCGGGACTATATTTAGTGAATGAAGGGAGGAAGTAGTTTCAAGGTTGCAATATCATCATTTATCAGTTAACTGTCGTTAAACCAGCATCAACATGTAATTTGCTCTGAAAGATATAATTGTTTTTGTAATTTGATATTTGCTACCCTATGGTCATCACATTTTTCGATTGCTACGAGATTGTTCATCGTGAATGGATACTAACAAGTCAAATAGTAAAGCAACATTTTTATCGTGTGAGTGATTACATGAATTAGTAAGTAGGGGATCGTAAGTTGCATCACGAAAATGTTCATGCTTCTCTTTTCGTGCGTCAGCTTTTAGCCGAAAAAGATCGACCCTCATTCCCTACTCACTACATTGACCCGGTCGTGAAAACATCGTTTTCTAACATTTGAAGAAATAAGTATTGGGAGACGATTTCAAAAAGTATCTACAAGGCGGACCTTTAAGAAGTGCAGAAGGCTTTTGCAGCGGTGTGTACTTTCAATGCAACCATTTCAATTTATAAAAATAATAATTATTTAATAAAGTGTAATGACGCTATTCCGAGCATATCTTGTTGCAACCTCGTAGATTACCCAAAAAATCAGTAGTTTGTCTTGAGAGGGGTGAGGGTGGTTTTTACTCCTTGGCACTAGGTATAAAAATAAAAAGTATTAATTTTGTGTAAAAGCAAATTTGTCCTCTAGTACCTCAAAATATGGTTTTTAGAAACTATTTATGCAAGGTTAGCGATAAGCCTTAAATATTTTACACGCAACCAAGCACATATTTTTTCAATGTCACTAGAGATTATGGAATGGAATTTAGGAAGTTGTAATTTCGATTTATTAGTCAATTTATCAGTTATTGGCGAATTTCAAGGACCTTTAAAATTAAATAAATTACAGTATCTGTTTTCAATGTATGGACAAAACCATGTTATCGAATAAACTTCAGATTATTATCTTAAATGTTTCTTATGGTAATTTAAACCTAATATATAAAAGCGAACTGTAATATTTTAAAATTACAAGAGTTCTTGTTGGAAAACGTATTGTAGTTATATTACAAATACGTTTAAAGGTATTTCACATGAACAGCCCTGTATACGGTATATGTAGTAATGGTACAATTAATATATAATATTTAGTTTAATATTAAGCCTGGTTTAGTCAATACTTTTTAAGATTCTGACTGATTAAGACATACCCATGCTTGGAGTTTCTTAGCAAACGGCTTAAAACGTCTAAATACCAGTCCTAAACACCGCAGAAGCAGCGAAATGCCAACCTTAAGCTGCAAATTGCTACGCAAATTCCCCATTCTGGCTTTGGCAACAGTGTAGTCTATATGCCTAAACCTTCTTTCATGTTCATGCAAGTACTTCTGAATCAATAAAAGCAAAAGATTTTCTTGGAATCTCGTTCAAGCGCAAAGGAAAGTAATAAGTAAGGGGAAACATTTAATTATATTTATTTTTATTAATTTTTATTAATTATTCATACATCTTTGACAATGGTAAACCATGTAGTGGAACTTCTCTTCTGTGTTCCACGGGTTAAGCTAACCCCTGCATACGTGCAAAGAGGGCTCACAGAACCTACTCCATTGTAGGTAATTAACAGGCCATTGGCTTGTAATTAGAAGACGAACAAACACATACATGCAACGAATAAACTATTTTTTTAAGTAATTTTCCTGCTTTCTAATGCATTTATTGTACAAGTCTACCAGGGTTTTGCATTCTTTACTATCTACTATAAACTATAAACCATTTTTCGCAGAGACGATTACTTTCTGTTTGCATATATCACGAACTCCTCATGTTCTTCAAAATCACAGAAAATACTGACCCACTCCGTTTATTTACTGACATACCCTCGGATAATCCTTTATGGGGTTTGGAACTTCAATACTGTTGTTCCCTTGAAAAGATATATGTATGAAGTGTGTGAAATATATCGTTTTATAATTATTCATTTATTGTTTTCCATACATTCTATAAAATAAAATTATTTACAGATGATACGAATTAAATGGGCGACTGTTGTGGCAACAACAATACTGTTCGTGGGATTCGTTTCTGCGGTTTCTAATTACGATGGAATACCTAGGGGCCCATATTGTGCAGCCTTACATAGAGGGTGTTGCCCAGGAAGACAAGATGACTGCTCTGCTCCTATTCTTGGTAAATACACCATACCATATGTCTATTATACTTTCATGATATAGTAAAGTGCAGTTGATACGTATGTTAATTTTCTTAACCACTTAAGCTAAAGTTTAAGTCAATAAAGCGTAGAGGAAAATTTTTCACACTTAATCCCGATTTTCTCTGTGTCTATTTATATGCAAATTACAATGAAGATCAGTTGTAGTGCAAGTAGATAAAGCTGTAATTGATACTTATGTTAATACAATCCAAATAAAATAAATTGACTGTAAATGTTCCACTACATTTAATATAGTGTATAATGTGCTTAATCTTGATATTTTAAAGGTACATTATGCTATTGCGACGACTTCTGTAATCGAACTCGAAGCGAAGATTGCTGCCCTGATTTCTTGTCATACTGCAAGGGCGTAGAAACTCCTCCAGAAGTAATTATACAGAAAACTTGCTTCTTCGAAGGAAGATATTATAACTACTTGCAGACGGCTAAAAAGAATTGCAACCTATGGTACGTACCTGTTTTTCATGTAACCCTTATACGGGAAAACCTACAATAAGGAACTTTTGATACATTCTTGGAAATCTTTTTATTTTTGAACTAATTTAAAGGCAATTTATGAATATCACAACAAGAGGATCTTGCAGGTTTAATGGTTTATTTAGAATTTTGCAGATATGGTATTTTATTAAAATGATGGTAATTGATATAATAGGATTTGGGAAAGCCCAGACTATTCAAGAAAAGTTAATTTTCACTAAAAGTATTCAGGATGGTGTAACGGTATCGCAACGAACACGGGTGTAATTTTAATTAAGAAAATACCGAAATGTATAGAGCCATGAACTACAATTTATAAAAACAGTTTTGCTTGCATATAGTAAAGTGTATGCCCTGTATATATTGATTTGTCTTAATCAACAGTCTTTCACGTCCCACTATTAGGCACGGGCCTCTTCCCTGCGACGTGTTTCCCCTAAGGTAGAAACACGGGGATTTTTTGCATTAAGATCCCACGGTTGCCAAACGCATTGGGAAATTGTTTGTGTGTGTGTGTGCGTGTGCGTGCGCGTGGTGTGGGTTGCGGCACAAGATTTTGATACGGTACTTGGTAATGCTGGAGAGCCGAACCCAAGTCATAATGGCCGTTTGGCTCAGAAATAGAGCGCTATACTAACTGAGATATCAACACATTTTTATTTTTCTCAGTTCCTCAGTATTTCTTAAACGTTGAACGTTCTGTATCTTATTTTATAATAAGAATGTCCATTACATTAGGTTGTTGAATATCTAAAGTACTATAATTTTCCAAATTTTAACGTAATAATTAATATTGAACCACAACTATTTATTTATATACAGTGCGGTCGTAAAATGTCCTCCTCCCCCCTACTAACTTTTGAACGACGTGATATGTCTTCACAGAATTTTGTGTGATTTAATGGGAGGCTAAATACTACGTTTTAGCACATATTCAAATTTATAACTTTCAAAATGGCGGCTGGGCGCCATCTTGAACTATTATTTTAAACGGCAATGGGAGCCGCGTGACACCTCATTTGAAAGATATTTTAATTCTGCGTCGATCCTTGAGTTTCATAAAAAACTATTCATCCAGAAAAAAATGACAGATGATTGAAAATAACAAGTTTATGGAATAAAGAAGGCACTCGGACAATTTTGGGATTTGCGGTCCAGATATGTTGTTGGCCTCGTCGAGGACAACAACTTTTCCTTATGGCATTTTTCGGTAGCTCGTACCGTTCGGGCGCCAGGGGCGTCCAAAGTCGAAACACGAATCGACATCCAGTACGTGGCCACTGTTCGCATAAGTACGGCGCATCGACGGCCGTTTCTAACATCCCCGAAAGGGGCGCGGGGGACGCCGGCTAAGATTTTATGCCGATTTTTACGTTTTTTTCGACGTTTCGGGGTCCCCTGCGCCCGCTTCGGGCATGTTAGAACCCCCTTCGCGGGCCGTCGAAGCGCCATACTCATGCGAACAGATTGGGCTTGCGACTGACCCGTTGCGATGACGTGGACACGTGTTGGACGTCGATTCATGTTTCGCCTTTGGAGGCCCCTGGCGGCCGAACGGTACGAGCTACACGAAAATTCCATAAGGAAAAGTTATTGTCCTCGACGAGGCCAATAACACATCCGGACTGCAAATCGAAAAATTTTTCGGGTGCCTTCTTTTTTCCATAAACTTGTTATTTTCAATCATCTGTCATTTTTTTTCCGGGTGAATATTTTTTATGAAACACTCAAGTATCAGACGCAGAATTAAAATATCTTTCAAATGAGGTGAGGAGGTCGTAAATAATTTTTCATAGAGGTCTCAAATGTCGGAATCTGATCTTGTACGTATAAGGAGTAATGGAAACTTAATTTAACCAATACTTTTAAGATACTGTCTTAAAGGGCTTCAAATGTAGAAGAAAAAATGTTTTACGTTAGATGTCTTTTAATAAAAATTTTAATTTCATGTAGAATTCGAAACATAAATAATATATAAGGTGTTCCATTTAAAATAGCAGAGTAGCAACGTTTCAAAACAGTCGGTGTTGGCAAAAACAGATATTGGTGTTTTACCCACACAGTATAATTTTCATGTAAGTATCTCTAATAGTTTCGGGGTAATTAGTTCGTTAGTATTTGTAGAACCATCCTGTATATGCATAGAGAATAACGTTTGATACAGTTACAGGAGTTTAGTAAACTTTTAATTGGTAAAAACACGCAGGTTTAATTAAAAATATTGATTGCCTTCGCTGCCTCTTTATTGTTCTATGGGCAGTTTTATCAGCTGAAGGAAGAAGTAGAGCGAGAAAAGGGTTTATAAAATATCGAAAAATTGATTCCAAGCGGTTCGATTGCAATAAAAAAATTGGTGTATAGCGAAAAATACACCATCATGTATACAACATTATCTAAAAAGAAATTTGAATATACTCCTTTTCAGCAAATGTGAACGAGTGGGCGACAATGCGGAAATGTTATGCGAACAGAACCCTTGCATTATTGAAAAAGAGATAACCGATACCGTGAATGACATGAGTGACCGTTATGGATGGACAGCATCAAACTATTCCGAATTCTGGGGTAGACATTTGGACGAAGGCATTAAATTAAGGCAAGATTAAATTTTCATTTTACAAATCGATTTTTCATAATGCTAATACATTTAGATTGGGAACATTGCAACCTCATCGATTCGTAAGAACAATGAATCCGGTAAGAAGAATCTATGATCCCAACGCGCTGCCAAGGTATTTTGATGCTGCAGAAAAGTGGCCAGGATATGTCAGCCCAATTCAGGATCAGGGATGGTGTGGTTCTTCTTGGGCAATTTCTACAGTCGCCACAGCTTCTGATCGGTACTTTAAACTTAATTTTGACTCGTAAAATCACGATTGTTCTGTATTTTCGTGTCTTTTAGATTTGCAGTAGTCTCTCAGGGTCTTGAAAGGGTTTCTTTGAGTGCTCAGAACTTACTGTCTTGCAACAACAGAGGACAACAAAGTTGTAACGGAGGTTACTTAGATAAGGCATGGCTTTTCCTCCGCAAATATGGGTACGGATGATAGTTATTGGTGCTAGTATCAGGATATTACCGTTTCTATAATACTTTTAGAGTTGTCGACGAGAACTGTTATCCGTACACAGGGCATGATGAAAAATGCCATATTCCACGAAAGGGTAACTTGCTGACTTCAAGATGCGCTCCACCATACAACGTTGACAGGAAAGAAAGATACAAAGTAGGCCCCGCTTATCGTCTCGGAAACGAAACCGACATTATGTATGAAATTACGCAATCTGGCCCTGTGCAAGGTGTTTATTATTAAATAAAACAAGTTTCGGCCGGAAGTAATTGTATTATTTTCAGCAACCATAAAGGTTTACCACGACTTCTTTTCTTACCGCAGTGGAATATACAAACACACAGATCTTTCGGTACAGGACAGAACTGGATATCATTCAGTCAGGATAGTTGGTTGGGGTCAGGAAGCTGATTATTTCGGACGTGTCCAGAAATTCTGGGTAAGTTTAGTCCATCCATTTGATAACGCAAATTTCTCTGAGAAGATGTACAAGTCCAACTGGGGATTACAAGTAGATATAAGCATCCAATCACTTTAACAAACTGTGGTTTATTAATGATCGTCTGGGAATTTTTATAGATAGGTTGACCATGTGGTCGACTTGTCCCTGCTGATGTATATGTTACGGCAATTTAGATTTAAGAAGGGCACATATGGCCCAAAAAAGAACAAACTTGTGCTTTTCCATTTGAATGTGCAAACTCTACCTATAAACTTCACCGACATACGAGGGGTATTTTTTAATAAGGTTCGTTTTTTAATAAGAAGAAAAATACTGTAAATATCATTAAAATATATTTTTTTCCATATTCTACATACTTTTATCTACTTTTCTACATAATTTCCATTTTTGTTCAAACATTTGTCATACCTCTCAACAAGTTTTTGAATTCCGACGTCAAAGAAATCTGCCGCCTGTGAAGAAGTCCAATCCATGACTGCAGTTTTCACTTCTTCGTCGTCCAAGGAACTCCTTTAAGTACCGAAACAAGTGAAAATCACTGGGTGCAAGGTCTGGACTGTAAGGTGGATGATCCAGTTGTTCCCATCCAGAAGTCCTAATAGACCGTGCATTCTCATGGAGCAACATCACACTGAAAGACAGTAGGCCACGCCGCTTGTTTTGTATGGCACGCGGGATTTTTCTCAAGGTCACACAATACGCATCAGAATTGATTGTTGTCCCTCTAGGCATAAAATCCACTAACAAAATCCCTTTCCTGTCCCAAAAGACAGTTGCCATGATCTTTCGTGCTGAAATTGTCTGTTTGGCTTTCACTCTGGTTGGCGACGATGTGTGTCGCCATTCCGTTGACTGTTGTTTGGACTCAGGAATCATGTGAGACACACAAGTCTCATCTCCTGTAACGATGTGGTCTAACAATTCATCTCTTTCCTGATTGTATCGAGTCAAAAACGATAAAGCACAGTCTAATCTTTTTGTTTTCTGATCGTCAGAAAGCAGTCTTGAAACCTGTGGAAATTCAATTGATAACTTTGAAATTGTGAATCGTTGGTCCTCTCGAATGTCGTTGTCCACATCACGAACCAAATCTTCAGAAATCAGAGACGGTCGGCCAAGGCGTGGCTCATCATGCACATTAACCCACCCGTCCTTGAACATTTTCACCCACTTTCGAACTTTACTGTCACTCATAGCATTATCACCGTAAGCTTCACAAATCTGACGGTGAATTTCCGCTGCTGCCAAGTTTCTTGCCTTCAAGAATCGAATTATAGATCGTATCTCACAGTCGGCGGGCGACTCAATTTTCTTAAACATTATAAACTTCTACAGCTCAGCACACAGACAGACGATACAGCTGCAAATGGACTCTAAACGCGCGCAAAGCATGCTGGGAGCAGATGCGCAAGCACACTGCGGCGATCGCGCGTTATTCTCACTCTGATTACGGACTATTTAAAAAATACCCCTCGTATTTTGTAAAATAGACATTTTATAAAGAAATTCAGTATTTTTAATTGAGACCATACTTAACGTACGTTTTACTGCTGTACAACTCTGTATCTATTTCTCTCTCAATTAAAAATGGAATAGAGGTTGTACCTGTGCTTGTTTAAGTGTGTTCAACTGGCCATTACAAGACTCCGATAGACCAAAAATACTTTTAAGCTACTGGTAATCCTCACACATAATCTCAGAGAACTTAACGTTAAGGAACATATAGGGTCTTAGTAGTATATATTGTTTCTTCCTTTTTTCATTCATGGCAGTTCAGCGCGCTGAGCTATTCATAGTTCTAGTCATATTGCTTACAATCACAATGATTTCATTACAATTTTACCATTATGTTATCAAATTTATTTATTTATTAATGTCATCCGGGTATAATTTCGTTTCTATGTATGACCTTCATTAATGGAAGAAAATAATGGTGAATGTTTCCATTCATTTCCTCCATTGTGATGTTACGTTTCTTACGATTTTAATTTATTTATTGTTGTTAATTTTGCAGAAAGTAGCTAACAGCTGGGGTCGAGGATGGGGTGAAAATGGCTACTTCAGAATATCGCGTGGTACAAATGAATGCGAAATAGAGTCCTTCGTGTTGGCTGCATGGCCCCTCACGGTTGATCCAGTGAGCAAGAACGATGTTTTTGGAATTTAGATCGCATTATATAATAAAATATAGTAGCGCCGATTTATATCACTTTGTTAATTAGTACTGCCATATAAATGAATTAATGCTGATATTTAGAGATTAGAGAGCGCTTCGATGCAAAAGTAAATGTGAAAGATTACTATAATAATTCTGTGTTCAAGTAACTGCCATTTTCGGACTGTCTACCGCGATCTTATTATTATGTATACAAAAATTTGCAATATTATCTATGTAAATAAGATAGTGGGTCGGTAAACATCCAAATTTACTATTGACGCAAATGTGGAAATTTTTTAAATTGTTGCCTATGTTAATAATTATCTATTTTATTTATTTAATTGTTAAGAAAATTTTAAAATTTTATTATAATGTAGTTTTGATATGAATGATGAATTGAACTCGAATATTATAAAATAGATTTTCGATGTTTTCTAAATAAAGTTATTGTATATTTTATTTAAATATTAAGGCGTTCTAAAATGTTATGGTGATATAGATATTTTCGATATAAATAATGAACAAAATAAGAATAATATAACTTGCTACCGAATTACCCTAATTTGATCAAGATTTAAATATTATTACCTCTATTACTAGTATCGTTCACACCCCTATAATCAATGCCTAAAAACCGTAAACGTATTTTGTAACTTTTTATTAGAATTAGCGCAATGAATTGTTAAATAATAAGAAATTATTTTTATATGTAGCTATCTGTTGTAATAAACAAATTTAATATTATAAGAATTTTTATTTAAAACTTTTAATACGTTTCAAAATGACGAGTTTGGTTAAAATCAATAAGCTATATCGACCTGCTCTAGACTGGCGTTGGTATGGCAATAACAACACCAACAGTGGTGAGGTTAAATTTCTTCAGGCCGATTTAAAAACAATATCGTAAATATTAAGCAATGGATAAACTCATCCGTCCTGTGTTTACTTTAGAATTAAATTATAAAATTGTACCGGGGCTAGTGACCGTTGGAAAATACGATGGAACACATCCATGTCTAACAGCAGCCACTACTTCTGACAAGGTAGGTCAACAACGAAAACGACAATAGGAACTAATCATTGGAAATCTTCCAAACCAGACATTAGTAATTTTATAATTTTGCAAAACTAATCATAAAAAAAATATTAAATAAAAGTAAGTATTAAATAATAATGCTAAAAGTTTGCTATATTGTTAGCTTTTTGTAGTGTAAAAAACTTTTGGTAAAAGGAAAGTTTAACGTCGTAGATTGTAGCAATTATTATTCCACATAAGTACAGTATAATCAACAAAACCTTCAAAAATTGTTAGCTGTGGAAAACCAAACGTGTGTCGTTGCTTAAACCATGAAGATTATAACATTTACTATAATTAGTTAATAGTTATCACCTGTCAGAGCATAGTTCAGTTTCTATTGTTAAATCTACATCACAAAATATTTATTTCTGCAAGCATAACATAACATCCGCAAGGATTGCGATCTTCGTGTAAGTAAAAGCGATTGCTTGAATTGCTCAATCAAGCAGGATGAATTCTGTACAAGTTATTTGATGATGTTTAATAAAATGGAGCCGCTATCACTACATTGGAATTTTTGTTCCACATCTAAAGAAATAACAATATTCTAACATTTGCAATATTTGGATAGATTAAAAAATGCGATATTACATAGTATATCTTTTCCTTAACACTGAAACATGCTTACATTACATAATAAATACAAATTTATAAAACAATATAAGCTAAAATAAAATTTAGTACACATTCAGAACACATACAAACCACATTTAGGCAGGTCCGTCGCTGGCCTTCTTGCAGAACTTCAATTATTTTATTAAATAAATAATTAAAAGTACGTAAAATTCCATAAGGGCAATTTGCAGAAAATAATAAAATACACAGTAAGAAAATGTAGTAGTAAAGATAAAGTGTAAATTAGTACTTTAAATTATAATAAGTAAATTGTAAATTATAAGTCATGGCCTAGGTTTGCTATCCATTCCTTTGCTTTCGGTGTTGCTTCTACCATGTACTTCAGTACATAGGTCCGTATTATTGAAGGAACAGAAACTGAAATATTACTAAAGACCCCCCCTCCTAACAGATATTTTTAGCGACGTACTTGTTTAACATAAAATCTCGTACAGTTTATCACTGGTAACTTAAACTTTTGAATTTCTATATAAGCTGAGGAATTATTTCTTTTTATCTTCTGCGTTTTATTTTTATTTAAAGAATCTTTTTTAAATGTATTGACAGTCGTCTTAGAAATTTTTATTGGGATTGAGTAACTTTTTGAAATATACAAAAACTCCAACTTAGTGATAGCCCATATCTTACAGCTTTTGTAATTAAACATTTCGATAGAACTTCTATTCAGCGCCGCCCCGTGCGGTTGTGCAATTTGTTTTCCACAAACGCGCTTGATCAGGAGGGGCGTCATCTCAAGTAGATAAACAGTAAATTTAAAAAAATGTTCTTATTCATGAAGCAATAGTTTAGGTACTACATAAAAAATGAATAATAAACTCAACAACCGTAAACTGTATCCAGGCCCGGACTGGCCAGGTCGGCTGGTGGGCGATCGCCGAAGGCCCCCGGCTCAGGGGGCCCTCAAAGGAACCCCATAAAAAAATTAAAAAATAAACTTAAAAGTTAAAAATTAGGCTCTGTCTTTACTAGGGGTGATTTTAAATTTGTAATTATGTCGCAATCGCGTGTACAGGGTGACCAGATAAGAATGCAAAGTGCTGTATTTCGGAAACTATTCGTCGTAGAGACTTGCGGTAAAAAACTTTATAACTAAAGTGGCCAAAAGAAGACCGCGGAAAATATTTTCAGATTTTCAAGATGGCCGCCAGGGGGCGTAACCGCCATCTTAAACTTTTAAAGTGATTTTTCACTGAAATGCACCTAATAAATGTACCAAAAAAATATATGCTTTTTAAAGCTAAGCTTTATTG